>BMAW01100428.1:1136015-1152008 GCA_019974015.1 Nephila pilipes | reverse complement strand
TTTTTTTTTTTTGTATTCCTTATAATGATCATCATAGGTTTCATTAAGTCATTAATATAACTTTTGTGGATTTAAAAGTTTTCTATGGACCGGAATGGAAGTTTTCTATGGACCTATGGATCTAAGTGCAAGTTCGGAATAAATGGTGGCTGCAGTGGCCGAATGATTATGTTCGCGAACACATAGCCGGTATTCTTCCCATCGAGTCGCGGGTTCGAGTCCTGATAATAAGACTAAAAACCCGTTGAGTAGCGGAACTGATGCATTTAAAATCTGTGTCGAGGCTCCAAGTCCTGACGATGGGATTGTGTGGAAGTTTAGGGGAGTGCAGTGCCTGCTCAAATACCATCTTCATCATTTGACTGAGGCTCTTAATGACTGAGTTCCTCGTCAATAACCCTCGCATTGCTTCTAAATGCGACATTAATCAATCAGTCAATATCAACGGTTTTAAGAAAAAAGGAACGCATTTTACCACTTTCAGTTTTTTCAAAATTACTTCGCTCTTTTTTTCTAAGACTTTGATTAATTTTTTTTTAATTGATGACATTTAATAAACTATTCACTCAGTGATAATGTTACTTACCCCAGTTCAAAATCGAATTCTTCAATTATTGCGAATAGAAATTATCTTTCGAACTCCTTTCCTGTTCTGAAAAAAATGTTCCCTCCATCCAACTTTTCATTTAGATTGCGCTATTCTTGAAGTAAAAAAATATATTATTCGACCAAGGCACTTTAACGCGTAAATACCATAAGTGAGCTTCTCTTTAAAATGATATTAACTTTAGTGAAACATATTTTTGAGGTTAGATTTTTCAAAAAATTATTGCTATATTTTTGTGGATTTGAAAGATTATGCGATCTGTGTCCAAAATCCTGCATGGGGAGCAAAATACTGTATTTTGATAATGGAATATAAAATCCATTTTCTTTTAACAGTTTCTCCATAAATTTAACATAAAACTAATCCTTTGTACATCTTCACCCTGAATCATTTGCTTTCTACTTGTTAATAATGCCTTAATCTGGAGCATGTGTGACAAGGAATTATATTAATTTGTTTGTAATAGCAGGCCAGGATGTAGAAGAAAAATTACACAATAGTTTAGTCAATGTACTGAGATATTCCCAAAGTAATAGGATAGGATACGAACAACTTATGGTGGAATGTTCTTTGGTACATATACAATAAAAATTTAACATTTTGTTCAGATGACCCAGTTTCGCGGATTACAAGATGACACCGGACGGACCGTGGGTTGGCCAGGCCTGATCGACGGTCTAATAGGCAAAATCTATTCATCAAACAGCGCAATAGCAAAGCGGAAATTTTTTTTAAAAAAATAAATTCCTGTGGCCCCCTCCCCCCCCCCCCCCCTCAATTAAGTGAGCCTTGTGCGTGTGCACCTGCCTAGTAACGGTGGTTCCATTTCTGTTCCACTATATTAATTTTACAACCTAATGCTTAAGCACAAGTATAACCGCTAACATAAAATTCTCAAAGTAGTTTTCAAAGCACTATTTATTTATGTTATTGCAATCCAGCACCTCTCAGAATCTTTAATCGTGAGTAAAATAAAACAAGTTATAAGGAAACTATGAATGGCAAAATTGTAGCTTTCCATGGATACCATTACATGTGGACACAGAAACGAAAGAGCCGACTTACTGGCTAAGAGAGGCACAAAATCACATATGGATAAGATTGCTATTCCATTGGATTCCTTTAAAATATGTATACGTGAGAAAATCATGTTAAACTACAACATGGATCTGTCTCATAAATCCAGAGATAAATATTGGGAAAATATTGCAAATGATTGGAAAGAATTCTGTCATAAGAAGACGTAAAGAGGTGGTGGCCAATTTTAGATTAAAAACTAGACATGACTGTCCAGCAGAACATCTGAAGAGAATAGGCATATTGACCAATATATTATGTCCTATCTGCAAAATGAATAGAGAACACCTTCTTGTTTGTCCGGGCCTTATCCCCATATCACAACTTAGAGGTGATGTTAGCCTACTTTACTAGAGCACCAGGAATCGCATGTCCTGAACCACTTGAATGCTCCCCCTCTAAGATTTCTTAGAGTTTTTATAGATGTTTTAATTTTTGAACTTATTCTTTTTAATAATGATTTTATAAATGTTCTGATCTTTGAATTTTGTCTTTAATGATGATTTTTTGTCTGTGCTTTAAGTGTATTTGTAATTCGTTTTTGATGTTTGTGCAAGTGGCCACATGTTTATGGATTGAGTTCCTTTTGAGCCATATGAACCAACATTTATTTATGCTATCAAAGGCTCTATACCAGTTCAATATCATTTAACGCGGTTACCACACAACGATTTCTATTAAAAGATGAAATATCAAGCTTACCCATATATTCGAGCCCGATATGAAGATTTAATCCCAAACAGAGGCAGCTTCAATCAAGCAGATCCTTTATTCTTACTAAATCAATTCCTTTACACATAAGTCTGTTCCACACACAATCCAATTTCTTCTCATACTCTTCTTCCCATCTATTCTATTCACTGTCGCTCTTAAATGAAATTCCTTACTTCTAACGTTTTATTCGAGAACAATAGCCTACCAAGTAAAATGGGGAGAGCAATTATTCTTAAAAAAATTATTTACAATCTCTACACTCCAATTCCACATAAACAAATAGTTATACAATTTACAAATTATACAAGGTTTCCAAACAGCCCATATTTTAACTTAACCTGCTTTTGCGGTCAAGAGAAATTACATCAAAACAAGAAATAACCCACCTTACACGGTCAAGATCTAAATGTATTCTGCTGAAATATTATCCAAGAACCCGTGAGCTCTCACTTACACGAGACAAGCCGCCTCCTGGCAGTATCCAAATAATTTATTTCCTACACGTTTATCTAATTTGCCTAATCACGTTTCATTCGGTTAGAATGGAGCTGGATGTTTAAATATCAAATACATCCAGATATTAGTTAAGGGAAGGGTTCGCAGATAGCTTTAGTTTAGTTTTTATTAACGTCGCACTAGAAGCAACACAAGGGCTGTTGGCGACGGACCTCGTAATTTTGAACCTCGGTCAAGTGACGAGGACGACACCTGAGCTCTTCCACACCACGCCAAGGGAGGACTTTGGGCCGCGATAGATTTAACGTGCATCAGCCCCGGTCATTGACACGGCGGGTCTTTGGCAGCCAAGGATCGAACCCGCGACTGAATGAAAACCGCCTGTCACGAATCCGAAACCATGACCACTAAGCTACCGCGGCCACATTCGCAGATAGCATATTTTACAATGACACTGCAAGCTTTAACAAAGAAATAATTCCTACTTCTCAATGTTTTTTATTAAAACAAAAAACTATTTCGGAATTTTAATTGTAATTAATGCCAAGAAGGTTATCAGCAACGCGAAATTCTTTCCATATTGCTCAGAATGAATTTCTAAAGTGCGATCGTGAAAGTGGATCCGGGAAATTCCGTCACTTGAGGTATCGGATCAGGAAATGACAAGAAGGGGAGTGCGTCTGACTACCCATCTTTTAAATAACTTAAAATTTCAACATCCCCCCCCCCCCAATTCCTTTATTAGCATCAACATCTTGGAAGAGAAAAAAATTGAATTCAAGATTTTCGTGTTGTAACCCCTAAAAAAATTTCCTCTTAAAAGTTGTCTTCTAAGAACCACGCGGAAGCACCCCATCGCACTTCTGGCATCACTTAAATGAGTCCTGATATCACTATAAAACTCTTATTTAGAATGGAAGATTTTCCTTGATTCTTTCAATGTGGGGTGCTTGCTCAGGTGTCGTCCTCGTCATTTGACGGTCGTTCAAATTACATGGTCCGTCACCAATAGAGTTCGTGTTGGGTCGTTAATGAACAATAAATAAAGAACGATTAAAAGCGACCTTTCGATATAATTCATACAACAATGCTTTCCTTCTTCAGCTCCCTCAATATTTCTCGAATTCAATTTAGCTATTAATTTTTTTTGATTAATGTATAATGAAAAGAAGGTAAAGATAAAGTAAAATAAAAATGATAAAAACTTTCCTCGCATACAGTAATTAGCTTTTATAGAATTCAATCAGCAGATCAATAGTAATCACAGGAATCAATATTCTATCCAACTATTTACTCATTCTTTAAATCACACCTATTTTTTACACGACTTTATTCCCAATGGCCCTTATTAACAAGTAGAAGCTTAGATAGATAGTTGTGTACCATGAACAATATTAGCTATTCATGAGGACGCGGCAGCTATGTGGTCATGGTCACGAAACTCGCTACCGATATTGTTTCGGTCGAGTCATAGACTCAAGACCTGATGCCACTAAAAATCGGCCATGTTGCGGGACTGATGCACGTTAACTCTTTTCGTGGTCCAAAGTCCTTCCTTTGGCGAGGAGTGGAAGTTTGGAGAGGGAGGTGCCAACTTAAGTGTCGTTCTCGTCACTTGACCGAGGCTCAAAATTACGAGGTCCATCACCAATGACCCTTGTGTTGCTTCTAAGAGCGACATTAATGAACAATTAATTAATCAACTAAGCATTCATTCTCATCATAACTCCTAATTCTCAATTCAAAGGTATTGCACTTGACATTTGAATAAATATTTTATTTTGGTTGTATGCTTCAATTGCATAATTTTTATTGTAGTTCTGAACCCACTCCAAATTCATCTTATTTTTCTAATATATGAAACGTTTCCGAAGAACTCGGTCATAGAGCAATTCGCTAGTGGTTGCGAAATTTTTCTTGCCTTGCAAATCCGTTTTGCTAGGAGTATACATGAAATCATAAAAATTTCATTACCACTAACATTTCGAAACTGGTATTTCGACACCTGCTTTGCATACCTTATCTATTCTACTGTTCTAATACACGTGGCGATGCTTCGAGAAAAGGATATAAATAAAGTCAAAAGCGTTTCAAAATATCCATCTTTCTCGCCCGAAAATGATTGCTTTTATAATAGAAGCATATGTTGCTGATGAATATCGTAATAAAATGATATAGACATCGAACGCTTAAAATCTTTCGACAGTGATTCGTTTATCATTTCGAAATGTTTTTACCAACTTCATTTCTGAATATAATTTAACGTATGTTTTTAGACGGAATAGTTTATAATGAATGCTAAAATTACAATCATTTTCAAAAATATTTCTGTTACGAATTTTTTTTAGACACGTGGATTGAACAATTAATATCCACTCTCATCAGCTTCGATTCTTGCGTGAAATCAAAATATAACATTTAAAAGTAATTTGATAAAATTTATTATGTGTGCTAATGATTAGTCCTGATCCGTGATTAGATTTTTATCTCTTAATGGATTCAAAGGGTGAAAATTTCTCGTTTTTGTTGATCTTCGTGAAATTCTATTTAAACAGTAGTTGTATATTTCAATACGTGTTAATAGATATAATTTTTTGAAATTTTTTTTTTTTTATTTATTTATTTTGAGTTATTAGCTTTTTAAGTTAACAAGAGCAATTTTTTGTAGAGGAAGAAAAAAATTATTCCAAATGCTCCTTTGTTTTTTAATAGCGAAATAATTATAATTTTCAAAAACCCTTTTGAAAGTTTTAAAATTTTTTTTGTAATTATAGAGAGAAATTTGTTTCTTTCAAGCAAAATCTGAATTGCTGGGAAATGCAAAAGTAACAATTTTGTGAAAAACTGGAAGCAACCACTGAAAAGAACGTTCTTTCGTTAAAAAACACTAATGATGGGTACGGTTTGATTATTTTCTGTTTCTAGTGATAGATAACAGCTTTTATAATCGGACATTTTTTTTTCTCGGAAATTCGGTTTTTTTATGTTCTTTAAATTGAAATTCGTGCCCAAACGTTTGATAAGACTGATAGGTAACTACTTAGAGCTAATGAATGCAAGCCTGCATCGCATTTCAAAGAGTTTCCTTCTGAAATAGATTTTCAATCACTTGGTAGTTTCAAATAAAGGTTTCGGGGGCTATATCAATCTGATTGGTTTGTGCTATTTAGAGAAAGCATGCGCCCTCATTTCTTAAGTTCTGAGATTAGATTGATAAAAAGAGAGATTCTGAAGAATAAACAATTCGTCACAGTAAAGGTATTTTGATTTCATTACGGGCAATACATATTTTTTTAAAGTCAAATATTCTTTTCAGTGTTCTGCTTATTCCAGAAAACTATTTTCAATAGCGGTATCTTTTCTAACTCAAATTTGTTAACTTCAATTAGTTGAGTCTTCGTTTTAGAAATATTTATTTCTTAAAACTTAATAATAGGTAAAAGATGTAACAATTTCTAGCTCAATTTTTTCCCAATTTCATTATATTTATTGAATAAGGAATACGAATGATGTCAACACGATAAATATTTCAAAGTGCTATTCAGGATTATATTTGTTTACAAAGACTTTTGCATTGAAACGAATTTTTGAAATGCTTGAGCTTGTCATTTTAACTATTCGCAGTAAAAAGGCTTGACTTATCCAAATAAGACTGAGTAGAAGAAAAAAACTTTTAGTTTTTATGCGGAATAATTCATTTTTAAAATGCCTGAAATGAAATAATAATTGTTGAATACTTAAATTTCTACCCTACATTTATATTTAATTTCTATCAAATATCCCTGTTTTATAAAACATAATTCTTGTTTTATACGTTTTATATTAAATTTTTCAAATAAATTTAAGACAATTAGTAATTTTACCCAGTTCAAAGATTTTTCAATAATTTCTTTAGTAATTATGATAAAAAGAATTTTATCTCTTTCACAATTAAATCCCGCAGAATCTTATTTATTTTGTACCTTTTATTTCGCATGAAAAAGCTTATTGCGTCCGATTCTTTTTTCGATGTAATGGGTAATTAATTTTTATTGAAATTTCTTAGCACCCAATATGTACTCTCCTATCAGACGCGTCGGCTTAGACGCAATGGTAGGAAATAACCGATGTAGTAAATCATTTAAATATATTCAATACGTGTTATTGCGATTGTTATTGCAATTTCACAAAAATATTTTAGGTAATTTATTTTAATTTTACTGTTTTGGTTAGGTGTTTAAAAATTTCATAATGTATTTGTATTAAACAAATGAAAACTGAAAGGCTTACTAAGCATTTCAACTTTCTTAATAGTAAGCACTGAAACACTTTGTAAGCATTTCAGTGCTTACTATTAAGAAAGTTGAAAAGCAAATCGAAAGCAATCAAATAACCGATTATTTTTAGCTGCATTAATGCATTATTGGGTGGAAGTGTTGCTTAAGAATGCCCATCACAGCGATATCGACCGCTGTGATGGGCATTTTATATTTGTTCTAAGATATTCATTACTATCCTATAATGAATCCGACAGCACATAAATTTATCTTTAAAAATCAATTTCATTGCAGAAATACATGTATGATAATTTTATTTTTCAGAATTTTTATATACAAACTCTTATTATGATTACACGCCTCTTAAATTATCACTGACATCGCCGATTAGCGATCGATTGCAATTGTGTATTCGATGCTTACGAAATATTACTTGTTTACTTTTATCGCTAACTCAGCTTGACCTTGCTCTTTAAACAAGGCCTGTCTAACCCAAAAGACTTTATGGGCCTTTATGGGGTTAAGTCTCTTTAACCCAAGAGACTTTTTGGAAATGCATTTTATTCAAGCGGGCTGCATTATGTATGTATATATATGTGTGGATGGTGAAGTGATGATGTTGTACTTGCATTTGAACAAAGATATTGAAGAAATATTGTGATGATAGTTGAGACAAATGAAAGTTTGAATTTTTATTCAGATGACCCACGGGCCACAAGTTTTCCCCGGGCGGGCCCAATGAGACCCGTAGTTCGCGGGCTGGCCAAGCCTGCTTTAAACAATAGCACGAAAATGCTTAGAAAAACTATTTCCCTTAAACAAAAACAACTAGGCTTATCATAAAAACAACTGAAAGTCACTCATCATGATTTTTATGTAAATCATCGAACTTGTGACACAACTAATGAAGGTTGAATGCAGATCACAATTCAAAACGAAACTAAGAAAAGATTCACAAACAAATTTCAATTCAAAAGAAAAAAAAAGTAAATGGATTGTGAAAATATACTTTACGCAACGCTTTGTACATCTTCTGACCAGAATAAAGCTAAAAATTAACGTATACTCAAAAGATGATGGTCAAAAATAAGTTTGTTTCGGTTTCTTTTTAATATGGCTTCCATCTCGGCATAATTTCTGAACAGGGAAGCAGTAAAGATGTTATAGTGAATTGGTATTGCATTGATTATTCTTTTCGTTTGTATAATATAAAATATATCCTTTCAAGGAATGTGTAATGGGAAGTAAAAATTGAAGAAATTCTTTAAATGGAGTTGACGCATCTAAGTAAATCAGTAAGCAAACCAAATAAAAAAAGTAAAGCCTATTATCATGAGGTCTTTTAAGATTATCTACATTTACAGCAATACCTATTTTATCCAAACTAAGCCTTGTAAAGCTGCTTCAGAAAAAAAAAAAGAATTTAATACGAAACGTTAATTTCCCCCTCATTTGAAGTCTTCTAATGCGCCGGGGAATCGACAAAATGAACACTTTCAGGCGGACAATGGAATGATGGGAATTGGAACCCGAGGCACCCTTTTGTTTTTTTTCCATGGGGTTTACTGTTTTTCGAAAACATGGGTGACGTATCCTCGGGATATCCTAGTGTTCCTTCTCTATTTTCGACCCTCCTTATCAATCTGTTTTTTTCCCTCCTACGTTTCTTTTTTCTTGATGACAATTACATACGGTAAGTTTTTGTGCCAGAAGCCAATTTTCACTCACTTACCTTCCCTGCTGAAATTTGCTAAAAAAATGATATCTGAGAAATGAAAAGACAAGGGCTGCTTATAGCTTTTTTTAATACTTATTCTCAAAACTACTCTAAAAGTTAAAAAGTATTTCAAACTGTATTTCCCATAATATTGTAGAGGTCCATGACTCCTTGCTCTTGAGAGCACTCTCATTGCGATCTGCGCATGCGCGAGCCCTCCAGCAGCTAGGAGTAGTAGTTACTCACGCAGGCACTAAAAAGGCTATCTGCGCATGCGTTAGCTCTTCAGCAATAGCGACTGTTGAATTCCTCATTTCTCTTCTCTTCTCGCACTCTCCTAGGAAGCGCACGTGTTAACCCTCCGAGAGCAGGAACCAAATGATTGAAATAAAAATGAATCGAAATACATCGTCTCTTAATTTAACATTACCACATCCTACAATATTCTCGAAAATAACTCAATTGCCACTGAATCAAAAAATAAAACGAATTTTCCCATAAGGTAAAGCAAATCCTTCAATATCCTACAAGCAAATCCTACGCATTGAAATCAGATTAAACCATTCAGGCACCCTTAAGAAATCAAAAATTCAAAAGTTCCTGTCTATTAAAGGGAATCCCAGATTCAAATCACCTTTGGATTTGGTGATAAGATTAAACTCCTGCAGAAATACTTTGGATTCCCATTGTTCAAGACTGCTGTTAAGATTCCAGCCCTAATACTAACTTCAAGATATGAGGCAAAATATTTTCCAAAGATGATGAACAATACTACCAAATGAGCACATTCTTTTAGTTCAAAAATTCTGTTTACAACTTTCATGCACGAAGCAAGCCTCCTATCAAAGTGATGATGAAAAGACGGGACGTAAGCAAAGACAATAAAGACAAAAATGCGTCAAAGAGGCATCAGAACTGAAAAAATTGGTCTCACTTTTTAATGACAGTAAACAAAACTTATCTATATTACCAAGATTAAGGAAGAAGATGCATATCAATTAAATAATGCTGCCAAAATCAGCCAAAATGCAGTCAGAATTAAAGAGTCTAATTCAATGCCTTAAGATAAATCTCTTCTCGTACCACAAATAGCCAAAATAGTGCTTAAAAGAACAGACAAGAAATTGTCAAATGAGTCTGAATGCTATAGCAACGGTTGCTTGATATAGTTGAAAGAATGTCTCCGATTTCCAAACAAATGAAAAAAATTTCCAATGGGTTAGAAAGAAGCCCAAATAAAATGCATCCCTCTCTCTAACCTTCAGTAGGCAGAAATTTGAGTAGGAGACAACCACCACCGTAGTTATCTGGGATGAAGTTGCTAAATTTAGAACAAAGCTTAAAAATCGAAATAATTTTCAGATTCAGACGTTCTGAAAATCATATAGAGATGCTCAAATACATCACAAATGTTTTTCAACGTCTATCCAAACCTCTAAGAGAAATTTACGTAATCCTTCGCCAAAAACACTCAAGTTGCTTCTAAGAGTCATGTCAATAAAGCAATCAATCTGTGGAGAATCCTACTGGGGCTCAGAACGTTAGCAGACAATACCATTTGTTTAAACTACCAGAAAACGAATAACAGTCATATCCTTTCTCGACTAAATTGTGAATGTTGTGCGCTATTAAAATCTAAATTTTATTTTATAGGCATCTTCATGCTCAGTTCTTTAATTATACTAGTTCTAAGGCGAAGTATTCTAGGTGAAGGAGTTTCCATACCAATACTTCCTCATCCTAAATACTATTGTATACGAGTCTGAATCAATCCCCTTTACCCATTAATAGACTCCTATATTAACAAATTGCAGCCCGGCCTTCATCCACGATAAATAATGTCTGGATTGATATAAAAAAGAGATGGGATGCTCAGAAAGCCCTCGACTGAGTTTGGGACGAATGACTAATTTAGAAATTTTTTTCCTTGTGCTTGAAAATTAAGTTTTTAATTTTATGTTCAAGCAATCTAAAATCTCTCATTCAGGTCAAAAACACACACAAAAGCCTATTTCGGCTGATGCACCACAATATCCCTTTCTTAGCCCTACATTTTTTTAATAAATATGTTAAGGACATTCTCCAACAAGAAAACCCAATGATAATCTGTTCTCAGATGATACTACCGTGCTTGCTAAATGTAAAGTCCAAAAAATGGTGAGTAAAGTACTCAAAGTTAATCTCAATGAACTCAGCAATTGGAAAATTAAAATGAACGAGGAAAAGTCTGACGCAATTCTTTACACAGACATCTTTAACCGCAAGATCAATACTCCTAACAATACATTCGTTAACATTCTTGTAAACTAATCTCAGAGTACTAAATATCTCGGAGTCATTTTAGACTCACACTTAACTTGAAAACTCCTATTTGTTGTACATTAGAAATTAGCTTATTTTCTTATTAGTCGGAACTCAAAAATGACTTTAGAAAACAAAGCACTTCTCTACAACTCCGTATTACGTCCAACTTTAGATTATATCTACACAGTCTAGGGCTATGCGGTAGATACTAATATTAAATGTCATTCAAAATAATACCATTAAAATGGTTTGTAATATTCAAGATAATACATGAGCAACAAAAAATTTATAAATCGTTTCACATCTCGTCATTTGCAGACAATATGAAAAAAACTTTCAAAACATTTCTTTGAAAACTTAGAAATAATTAATAATTTAATTTTTTTGAAATTTATGATGCGATCCCATACTAAACGACCTAGGAGAATCCTTCCAAATAGTCACAAGACCCCACAATTCCTTTTCACTCAAATATTGCACTTACTAACTCTAATCATTTAAGTGCAATTTTCTTACTTTCTAGCTAAATAACTAAATCTCTCTCTTACAAACCGATACTAGCAAGATGGCCTAATCATTCTATTATCAAATGATTCGATTCACTGACTTTTATTCCTTCTGGAGCATTGAAAGACATTAAGTCATACTCCCAAATAATCTGAAAGAGCCTATTTCTCCCAGAGCCCATATACTTTCCGTTTCAACTTTGCCTACCAATTCCTCGCGATCAGTCACAGCAAGCATAAGCCATACCCTGCTATGTGCATTTAAATTTTGCTTCATGCGAGCTAAAAATTTACTTCTCGAACTGATTGTACGAGAGAAATCAACTCGCTTCAAAAGAGATGTGTAAAAATAATCAGTATTTAAATAATAACCAAATTATACAAAAGGTGATGCAAAACCACGATGAATAAATGAAATTTTAAAGACTAAGCTCTCGTAAAATATTTTAGAATTCTGTAGAGCCAGAAACGTGCAAGAGAGAAAGCAAAAACCAATCAGAATTTATTTGTGAGACAATTGCTCGCGATTTAATTCTTGCGCTTAGTATGCTCTTAACTTCAAGATTAAAAAAGAAAGAAAAAAATTTCCCCAATTTTAATCGAAGCTACGAATCGACAGAAAAAAAATGACGAAACGTGAATCGATAACCGAATCTAAAGTGTTTACATCAACTGGATTGCTACAGAAAACATCTTCTGAGACAGAATGAAAAAAACTAATGAGAATTTTCATTCCAGATAATATTTAGAAATATTAGAGAACATCCACATCATACATATAAAATTAGATTTTAAAAAAAAACTGGAGAAAGGAGATAATAAAAGCTCGGATAATCAACAAAATGGTGATAATCTAGAACTTTTACATACAATTAGTCTGTAAAAAAACGCAATATGTAGCACGTGCAACCATATAAACGTCATGGAACATATTTTTTTAACCTGTGGAAAATGCGCTTAGCAACGAAATCTCTATATATTTGTGAACCAATACTAAAATTCTCATATTTTTATTAGTTATTTCCTTATCCGATTCCAAATAATCTATTAGATTACTCGCTCATAAAATCTGTTTATTCCGCTTTCTCATGGTCGTAAATCTGTTAGAAATAATCCCTCCAGACTGACCACCGTCAGGGAAATCTTTTCATCTTGCACCACGTAAATCCACGTGACTGGGAGAAAATCCTCAGGTATCCCTACCTATAAAATCGATTGCACAGAGAAATTCTCTCTTCTACCATCTCTGCTCTCACGCACTTATGCTTCTACGTACTTCTGCGCTTTATTGTTTTTATTGAGATGGCGGCTCCAACCATATGGATATTATGATTTCTCTCGCTCTCAGCTAAACAAGAAATAAACAACAATGAAATTTGAACTTCGCCTCCTTTGTTACTTTATTAAATAATTTTTAAATCATTAACGCATACACACACAGTGTGTGTGTTGACATTGCTACCAATTTTAATGAAATCAAATCAAAGAAGGATTTACGAAGATATTTTTTATGAAAATTCTCTCTTTATTTGGATTCGATTCTTATTGCGTATTAAGAAGGAAAATAAAAATGGAACATAAATTTAAACTAACATTATAATTTTTATGATATAAAAACAGTCGAAAAATTAACGCTGAATTTTATGATATAAAACAATTTTAAATTCTTTTTTACTAGCATGTATAAAAATTTTTTATTTGAATTATATATAATATATATATATATATATATATATATATATATATATATATATATATATATAGTACTCCTTTTGAAATATTACCGAAGACACTTTTTTTCATTGTCTACTGATAAAATTAGAAAATGATGTTCTATTTAGTATTTGACACACACAAAAAAACTAGTTGTTTTTTAATAAAAAAAATAGATCGATTTGATTTTTTATCAAATGCTTAAAGTAATATAATGTGTATATATGCAATAATTGTATAGTATTGAATCCATTCAAATACTTTGAGATATTGCTCAAGAAATCTAAAAAACAAGTTAATTAAAGAACAGGTTAAAAAAACAATTGGCACTTGTATCAAACACCGTCGACCGTGGCAATTAGCACATATCCTACCGAGCTTACATCAATCATTTTGGAGGGCAAAAATCCTTTATTCAATTCCAGATATAGCATCGAATGCGTCTTCCTCATTGTGAATCCACTCAAATTCATCTAACACATCGATCAATAACTCCCGAGACTAACCCAGAGATGGCGCTCGTAGTAAACCAGTAACCAGATCTTTCTAGAGTACTAACCTTTGCTTGAAACGTGTCAAAATTTTAAGTCGATCGGACCAGGAAAAAGGTTTTTTGAAGTGAAGTGAAAAAGGTTTTTTCCAAGTGGGTGCCGCGATTGCTTTCGATGGAACAAAAACAGCAACGAGTCGATGATTCAGAAAGCTGTTTATCGCTATTTACTCGCAACAAAAAAGATTTCTTGCGAAAAAAAAAAAAAAAAAAAAAAAAAAAAAAAAAATTTGGGGGAAAAAAAAAAAAGATTTGGAAAAGCGTTGGAATGATTGTATCACCCTAAAAGGTGATTAACAAAAGGTGTTATGTTGATGAATAAAAAAAAAATTTTGCAAAAAAATGTTGTTTTCAATTTCGAATCTCTTAATTTTTCAGTTTCATAAGCTTTTCGTTCAATAATTTCTTTGTATTGCTTGGAAAAATGTCTTTCTGTCAGAAACTCTAACAATATGAAACATTCATTATTCTCTTCGCAAATTCCTCCACTTGTATCCCTCCAATGTTGTTATTATTTCAGGACAAAATAATGAACAGCCGCAATGGTTTCAGGAACAAATATTATTTAAAATTCGACACGTTCCGCAACACAAGGCAGGATACAAAACATATATAAAACACAGATTCACGAATATCTCTCCATTATTCTGCAAACGAAGTCTCTCGCCTTCGATCATGCTTGCGCTTGTCGTGCTTGTGCTTCTAACCAAAAGAACACGTGGAGCCAACTGGCTACTGGTTAATACTACATGGAAGGTAGTGCTAAATTACAGTGTTACATACTTAAGATCTATTATGTAACAGAACTGAGATACTCGTGAAATCTGTCGAGGCTAAATGCCTTAGCGTTCAAATTATATGAAAGATTTTAGAGTGAACTGTCAGCTAAGTTATCGTTTGTTAGCTACACTTTCTTTTTTTTCGCAGAATATTACATGTTTGACGAAAATAGTTGACGGGATTTTATACCACAGTTCTTTGAAATAAACAAATATTTAAAGCTATACAATAGAAGATGAAGTTCTTTTGATATTTGTTGAATTAAAGGAATATTTGGAAGGGAAGGATAGCCTTTGAAGCACGATATACAGTTAAATATTGAATACGCAAAATTACACGTTAATGAATTCGACTTCAGAATCTGTTCATAATTAGGTATTCGAGAGTTCACAGATATTGGCCCCAAATAAAAGTTGATCTTAGGCTCCTTAATTTGGGAGTGAATGATAATTTCAATGCTTTTTTTTTAATACTTTCAGTTTGGAAATTTGAAAATTCAATAAAAAAAAATTTATAAATGTGTCGCAAATGTTATTTTTAAAGCAGAGATATTTTTTAAGCTGACGTAATTCCACGAAATTGGTAATGAAATGTATTATTTCAAAGCAATTTCTATGATGTTTGTTTCATCCATATCATTTGATATAATTAGTTTCAATACAGAGGTGAGAATGACAAATCAGATTTCCTTACGTGCAAGTCATGGGCACTTTTCTAGAGATATCGCTTCTTATCACACCAAAACGTTTCGTGATCTGAGATTATAGGAATGTTTTGGAGTGTCTCTCTCTTGGGTGCTTTAGTACAAATTCGCATATCTCCACGTGAAACTTGGCATTGCATATAGATTTTCTTAGAGAAAAGTATTTTTTTTTTAAAAAAAAAAAAGTTTTTTGAGCACCTTTTATTAAAAAAGCGGAAAAACTTTTTCATTAAAAATTTTTGAACGTAATGAATTTTATAAATAAATTCTTTTGATATTTGTATTCTTGTCAATTATATTTAAAGCCAAAAAATAGCAATAGGAAGTTTTTCGAGAGCTGCTTGTTAAACCCTCGTAGAAAGTCAACGAATTTCTTGGCTTGTCTCACAGAAAATTTGAAAATGGATGCCAGTAAATGAATTTCTAAATTAAAAATCCAAGTGAAGTAGTTTCTGATTAAAAACTCGCAAAATAAGTTAAATATTTACATAAAAATTATAACTATGAAGGCGATTTTTTACACAAGAAAAAAAAAAAAAAGTTTTGCATAAACATCAGAGTATTTCAAAATCATTTTATTCTTTTTCGAATTCTAATTTTATCCTGACCT
>BMAW01100428.1:1125122-1135915 GCA_019974015.1 Nephila pilipes | reverse complement strand
TTTTTAAAAAAAAAAAAAAAAAAAAAAAAAAAAAAAAGATAAAGACGCGAAGATTTATTAATTGATTGGTTTTATGGGACATTCAAGGTGTTTCCAAATTCATAGGCAAAAATTTAAGAGGTGATAGAAAACATTTAAACAATCAATTTTCACCACATACACAGGTGGAGAGAAAGTCGTGAACCACTAGACAACTCTGTAATGGAAAGCATAATGCGCGAATTTTCTTACATATCGTCGTTTCTATCTTCGATTTCAAGAGACATGGCAACATACAGGATAATGGAGGGCATGCATTTTTTGAATGGTCTTGCTATTGAGAATGCCGGTTGTATGTACGAAAAACTGTATAAGCAGCGTTTTCTGAGAAGACACATGCCAAACCGAAAAAAAAAGACGTCCGAGCGATTTCATCGGTACCTGCACGAAACAAAATCCTTTGTCACCGGCATGCTTCATACAGGGCGTGGAAGGAGTGTGCGGACGCCACAAGCTGAAGAGAACATTCTGCAAAAAGTACAAATTCGATCGGATATTAGCACGAGAGAGGTTGACGTGTCGCACTCGATTGTTTAGCGAGTACTACGGGACGAAGGATTATACCCTTACCATGTACAACACGGAGAAAAAAGAAATACTCAAAAATGAATACCTAGACGTACTCATTTTGAAATGAGTATGTTTGTATCAGATTTGAGAGTATACCTTTATCGAATGTGAACATTACAAGTATTCAAAACCAAAAAAAAATGGGAAATCAGCATTCTCAAAAAATTATTACAGATATAAGGACTATAAAAGTTCCTTTTATATACTGACAACGTATTTTACAAAGTGGGGTTCAAAAACAATTATGGTTTGCTTTAATATTTCGAACTATATTTCGTATTTACCACGCTACACGCGGTAGAATACAGGAATATTAAAATGAGTATGTACGCATACTCATTTTCGCGTCTGTGTTTGTTTACATTTTTTTCCCCAGTGACTCACTCACAACTACAAAAAGATTCTTTTATTTAAGATATAAAAATGTTGTTGAAATGTTATTGATCATGATTTGAAAATGATTTTCTGTGAGTAGTTATTTGTGCTTTGCAGGTGTTTTTTTCTCTGTATTCATATTACATCGTAATCGTAGCTTAGTGACTTCTTACTTTAATTTGCATTAAAATTATTTTCATGCATGTAAATATTTGTGTTTGAAGCTTATATTTTATAGAATAACATTACAGTATTCAAAAAGCAGTGTTGTTAAAATTTTGAGCCATTTTGCTACATTTTTTTATCGATGACTATACAGCGATGATGCTCGACAAGAATTCCATTTTTTTTCACTTCATAAGTGTGTAAAGAAACTGTCTTTTTTTAATTGACAGAGAAATTATTATACATTTTTATCTTGTTTTAAGATATATATTTGTATTTAAGGTTTTACTATTTTCGAAGAATTGTACATCAGTATTTTGTTCCAATAATACTGTGTGGTAATCAAAAAGTTAGAAATGATACATTCAGAATAAAATGTTGACAAAAATAGTTTTTATTCCTGATTAATTTTATTATGAATTGAAGTAAATTTCAGATGCTTTATGACAAGAGTAAGATATTTCAGAATATATATATATTTTAAAGAATATGGTTTTAATTTAAACTCAAATTCAATGTATATTTTGGAATCAAATTTTCACAATCTAATCAGGCATCCTTCCTGTTATGTCTCACTGTTCATCATATTATAAGTGATTGTCTTGTGTTTCATCACTATTGTCTCACATTTTTTAAGTAATCCAATTTAAACTCCTATGACTTGGGGTTAGAAACTACTAATTGTTTGTGTTCTAATTCAAAATTTGATTTTTATATAATTAAGGTTTATACACAGACATTTCATATCTTGGTTACTTTTTATAATGTGGCCCAAAATTATTGCAAAATTTTGAATAAATATTTGGTGCAGTATATTCAGATTTTATTCTATTCATGAACTCCAACCTTTATGCACACTGAATAAATAAAACAATTTCTTTTGTATTCGATACATGACACAAATACTATAGATATGTATAACTAATTCATTATAAATTGTAAAAACACTTACAAATGTTCACCATAGTACAGGGCCTATCATTTTATCTAGCCCTTTTATATGTTGATACTTGTATTTTTATTTACACAATTTAACCACTTTATTCATGCATTTCTTTAAGTTAATATGCTTATGCCAAGATGAATTACTTTGTAATTCATCTCGGTTCTGGTGTTGGTCTTATTATATTAAAAAAAAATCTTATTATATTGATATTTTTTTTATAATCATAAGGAGACAAGCTCTGTCCGAGTAAATTTTAATCCATTAACACCAATTAAAAATAACACGTGTTTAGGAAAAAAAAAAAAAAAAAAACTTGTATAACATATATTCCTTGTATAACAAATGTTTTGGGATCCAAGTGTGTCAAAGTTCATAATTCAAAGCAGCAAGAACTGCTTTATAGAATGGATAGTTTCACAGACCAAGTAGAAATTCTTACATGTAATAGTTTATACTATAATGGTTAAGTATATTCCAAAAATATAGCTGTATTATATGGTTGTGTAGATGACTTGCTTCTCTTTCGAAAAATTAAAGAACTGTCTACATAATAACAATGCAAAAATAGTATATTTATTTGAAACAGTGTTGTTTGAAAAGCATTTTCACTCGTAGTTAGTAACGTGACAAAATGTTGTTGTTTTGAAAGAAATAAAAAATCTTCTTACCTTTACATATTAGAACTTCCTAATAATTTTAAATGCCTCATTGTACGCTATATTAAAACGTAACTTATTTTTTCAAATGGAGTTGGACTATAGTATAAATTAGAT
This sequence comes from Nephila pilipes, assembly GCA_019974015.1. Taxonomy (NCBI): domain Eukaryota; kingdom Metazoa; phylum Arthropoda; class Arachnida; order Araneae; family Nephilidae; genus Nephila; species Nephila pilipes. The sequence continues at coordinate 1,133,047 of BMAW01100428.1, read as the reverse complement.
AGCAGTGTTTATAAGTGGTTTTTGAAATGACATGCCTTCATCTGTAGAAGTTAAAACATTTTACTCTTTTTTTTTCAATATTCTTGTTTGAAAATTTTGAATGTTTTGTTTTTAAATGCCTGATATCTATGTGTATAATATTCAGAATAAATTTTTCAAAAATATGATACAGTTTTATTTTTTCTGTGCACAGCGAATCATTAATTTTAGGTATTAGCTTAGTTATGATGTTAATTCAAAAGTAAATATATATTAGATGGGGGGGGGGAAATGCTGTACACATGTAAACAATATACAAGAAAAAAAATGTTAAGTTTTTTATAATGGAAAATCTAATATTCATCATAATGTTTCAAGATATTTCTAATAACTTATTATTAAGTGACTAAACTTTAAATAAAACTCCATTTTCTGCACATATAGGAAACAAACTATATATTGCTTCTAAAAACATAAATATAATTCTTAATTAACTGAATTGCTTCTGTAACTAATAGCTTAGATTCCTTACACATTTATTTTGAAAAGAATTTAACTCTTGAATCGAATCGATTTTCGTTAATTAAAGATTTATTAAACCACTCGAATTTATTTAAATTTGAGGTATAAGCTCAAATTATTTTATGATCACATAACAGTTGCATTTTTGTTTCTAAAAGTAACAGTTTTGTTACAGTAAATGAATGAATTTTGGGTAAAATCGAACTTTGATGGATCCCCTTGGCGATTTTTTTGAAATCGCGCCAAAACGGGTGTTTCAAACTCGGAGCTTCCGAAAGAGAGAAATTGGCTCTTGCGCCATAAAACCTCACAGTCACTCACTCACCGAAAGAGAGAAAAAAAAGATGGCGTCGTGCCTGGAAGCCAAATGAAGTACCAGAATGACACCAAGGCGGGTATTTCAAATGAGAAGCGAGAGAAGATGGCGTCGAATCCCCTTTTACAGATTTTATAGGGTTACCATAAACAAACCTGCATGGTAACCACATTAGCGATTTATCGCCAAAAGAAAGTTAAAGTTCGCCAGGCCCCCTCCAACTTCGATTCAACCGAATTTTGAATCGGAAGTTTTGTAACAAAAACTTCATAAAGTGTAAAATAATATATAAGATGAAGAAAATGATACTTGCAAATAAAGGAGCGCTTATTTATTTCCCTGAAAATTTTAATTGATATATATTTTTCTGTTTAAAATTCATTTTCGATACAACAACAGTATCGGAAAATAAATTCAAAACATACTCACTGGATTGTTTGATTCTCATATTTGATGCAGTAACAGATTCACAAATAAATACATGACACTCATTTTTCTATTCTACACTCATAATTGATACAAGATTATATTTAAAAATGAGTATGTGAAGTTTCCATTTTGAGTACGTACAAAAATGAGTATGTGCGAGACTCAAATATGAGTATGTTGGGATAGGAACTATTTTGAGTATTTGACGTATTCAAAAGTGAGTGCGTGAAGTTGCCATTCTGAGTATGTGCTTGTTACTAAAAATGAGTATGTGCGAATCTCAAATTTGAATACGTTGGGATCGGAGCCATTTTGAGTATGTGAAGTATTCAAAAGTGAGCACTTTCTACTCGATTTTGCATACCCGTTTTTCGCAGTGAAGAAGATCAAGTCTTGATACATTCAAATTATGCGCCACGTGTCGAGTTTACACTTTGGCTTCTGCCACAGCTATCGGAGTAATCTGATTTCAGCGCACATGTGTTATTCATGGATGAATACACCTTTACCAGTGAAAGTATTTCGAATACGCGCAACCTTCATGTTTTGGCATCTAGCAACCCGCTGACTCACATCATCAGATACGTTTCAGCATAAATGCTTGGACTGGAATTGTGGGTAACCAGTTGATCAGACCATACCTTCTGTCACTTCAACTGGACGGCAGAACATAGCTTATATTTTTACAAGAAGTATTACCAGAGTTACTTCAAGCTATTTCAGTCAACATACAAGCACGAGTGTGGTTCCAGCACGACGGAGCAACACCCCATTCAGTTTGAATGTGCGGAGGGCTTTTGACCCTAAATTCCCAGGGAAAGGGACTGAGGGGGATGGGTCCATACCCTGGCCGGCACTCTAATCCTATCTCTTCTGTCTGGATTTTTTTCCTGTTGAACCATTAGAAAAGTCTTGTCTACGAAAGCCCTATCGACTCCGATGAGGACATAGTTACCGTGGTTTCTGTTGCTACTGGCGCCATCCGAGAAAAGTCGAGTGTGCTCGAAAAAGTGCGCTGCTTGTAACATTGCAAGTGTAACGTTTGCATTACCACAGGCGATCGCTCGTTTGAACAGTTCAGTAATTTTGCAACGCATCTGTCAATAAGATTATTTAATACCTCCTCTAACCGTTTTGTGTTTCGTTATTTCTTATGATAATAACTGTTCTAGTGGTTCACCGCCTGCTCTCCACCTACGTATTGTATGGTGAAAATTGTTTGTTTAGATATTTCCTATCAGTTCTCAAATTTTTGCCCGTGAGTTTTAAAATACTTTGTAGATAGTACCTTTGTTTGGAAAAATTAATTTTATCTCTCGTTCAGTACTGTTCCAGAAATTCGAATTAACATCCGAGCTCTTTTAATTCTGAACACCTGTATAGTGCAAAATTTCAAAGTATTTGTTGCTCATATTCAACATGATACCTTACATATATATTCTCAACATATTAACTCGCGAGACCCCTTAACTTTCGTTTTTACCATGGCTTTTTTTATGAGATTCGGATTAATTGCCTTTCGAATGACGTCAAGACTTCTTGTTAAGAGCAGATATTGATACTTTTTTTTTCTTTATATTTGAAATATCGTGGATAACAGGCCATTAAGTTAAAATTTGTAGAAGCAAACATACTCCGACTCATAAAAATTTGAAATGGGAGAAAGAAACAGTCAAAAGGTGTTTGTGCAGCAAAAAAGAAGCACAGGGTAGAAAAGGAATCTTTTACAGAATCAGAACCCATAAGTCCCCTGATCGTAAATTGCAAACAATGATGCCTGTGAGTTTTGAAACACCCTGTAGAGCAGAAAAAAAGCTATATTATCATTGTTGATGTATTGATTGGTTTATGGGGTATAGAGCAACAATCCGTATCCCCCTGAGAATTGTGGTTTGTATTACATTGAAAGGTTTGATCTCATTATCGGACCATTTTTGAACTGATTATCGTTTTTGTTTTATTTTGTTTGTTTGTTTCGAAAGGAAAATGATAAGTCTAGTTATAGAGCGTCGAATTGTTCTGAAATTTCACATGAAACTAAAAAAAAAATGGCTATGGAACTTTAAATTTATTGAAAGAAGTGTTTGGTAATGAATGTTTATCGTGTGCACGTGTTTTTGAGTAATTTAAGCGTTTTCAAGATGGCCGAGAAGACGTTGGAGATCACGTCCGACTCACCCTTCCTCGTCAAAAACGAATGAAAATATCGGTAAAAATCATTAATCTGGTTCGATATGACTGTCTGTTAAGTATTTGTGTGATTCCTGAGACTGCAGGCATTGATAAAGAATTCGTATGGCACATATTACATCACAATTTTAAATTTGTAAAAAGTGTGTACCAAAATGGTGCCTAAAATTCTCACGTTTGAAAAACAAGAAGCTCGCAAAAATGTATGTACTGGCATTTTGAATGCCATTGAAAATGATCTAAACTTATTGGAAAAGATAATAACGTGTGATGTAATATGGTTTTTCTCTTATGATCTTGAAATGAAGCGCCAATCCATTCAATGAAAAGCCCATCTTCACCGAGAACCAAAAAGGCTCAATTGAGCAAATCAAAATTCAAAGTAATGATGTTTCCCCCCCCCCCGATATCCATTGGTTTGTGTACCTTCAGTGGATACCTGAAGGTCCACTGAATGACCTCAGTGGATACCTGAAGACCTGAAGGTCCACTGACTGACCTTAGATGAATAGTATGACCTCAGTGGATACCTGAAGACCTGAAGGTCCACTGACTGACCTTAGATGAATAGTATGACCTCAGTAGATACCTGAAGGTCATACTATTAATCAACATTACTACTTACGTTCTTGTTGATCTCCGTGAAAGAATAAGGCGGAAACGACCCGAGTTGTGGAAGGACAAGTGATTCCGCATTGTCTGTCAAGAGGTTTTTAGCCAAGTACAGCATCCAAGTGTTAGATCATCGGCCTTATTCGCCGGATCTTGCACCATGTGACTTCTATCTTTTTCCTAAGATGAAATCTGCCTTACAAGGAACAAGATTTGAGTCCATTGAAGCTGTGAAATGGAATGCGGCATGCACCCTTAAGGAGTTGGCAGAAGACTTCCAGTACCGATTGGAATAATGGAAGATTCGCATGGAACGTTTTGTAGGAATAGAAGAGGGGTATATATAGAAGTTGATAATAAGTAAATATATATGAAATAAAAATAAAATGTTTTATAGCGTCAATCTCGTTATTTAACAGCCACACCAGAATAGTATTCCTGCCTTTTTAATGTGAAATATAAGCTTGCTTGAATTTGCTGATATTAGTTAGAGAAAATCTTGACAGACAATGCGGACAGACAATTCCATAGTTAAGAGGAAACAACTAGAATTGCCTTTTTTGGAAAAACTTTTGATTATGTTAAATTATTACAGGTTCGTTCCATCATTCTTGCATGGGGGAAATGATCTGTTTGAAAATTGAATTTTTCGAGAATTATTTTTAATTATTTAAGAAACGGTTTCAGTGAGTTTTGTTTTGTCATCTTCTAGGTTATTTAACATCGATTCCACTCGTTTCATCACTTCTTGCCAGTGTACTATTTTTACAAATCGTTTATCCTACTTGAGTGATGAGAATTCTGTATTGATGGGAGAATGATCTCTGTCAAATGAACAGTCTAAAACATAACTGTTAGTGTAATCTGAAAAGGTTGATGAACATAAAGTAGTTAAGATCTATTAGAGAAGCTTTACCTGCTTTACTTCTATGCGTGGAACAGTGGTATAGAGGATAATAAAATTTGAGTCCGTTAACCAATTAACAAAGTCATTGCTACATTTTGAAGAATATTCCGATCCTCTCATCGGATGATGAAGTTTGAAAATGAAAATCGGTTCTGTTAATGATTCAGGAAAAGATTTTATCGAGGAGATGTCTAGTCTCCTCGAACAGTAAATATCAATCATATAGAAGGAAGTATTTAGAATTTCTATTCTGACTACAAGTATTTCTAAATCTTACGTTTGCGCTATTTATGTAGTGACTTGTCGGGCATAGATATTCTTTGGAACTGTTATTAGCAGTCCCCCTTCGGGTCTATGTAATCTAAAAATAGTTTTTGTTGCGAAAATTTAATCTATACTTGTCTCTTAGGAAAGTTTTCCAAAATTCTGCTTGTGATAAAGGAGGTATACTTAACCTTATGGCTTTCTTTTTTAGATCTCTACAGTTCCTCTGAAAAAGCTCATAAATGAAAGAGGAAAAAAAAAGAAAAGGGAAAAAAAGAAGAAAAATAAGGAGAATTTCTTATCTCTTAGTTTTTATCCTTTTCCCGAGGATATATCACAAAATTATACAATTTTTTTTAAAATCTACAATGAAAACTAGAAAAAATGCACAATAACATATATTTAAAATTGCTTATTTCCTCCATTCTCATCCTTTTTCTGTGTTATGAGATACATCCTTACTAAACGACTTAGAGGGAATTTAATTACCAGCACTTTTTATCTCTTTATGTGCCGCCTTTTTTCTAGAAGGGGCTGTCGTATGAGCCCCAAATTCGAATATTTTGCTTAAATGAGTGAACATTGTTTCTGTTGATTTTAGGAAAACTTCCATTAAAAATACCGGTTGTTCTTCCAATACAATTTGATAGGAATTTAACATTTTTTTCAAATTTTTGATCCAATAGTTCCTGCATATTATTAACATGAGAAAGATTTTTCAATAGAGCGGAATAGTTTTCAGTATTAGTATCTCGAATTGTTGTCTTGCTTCCGGTAGAGTTAAGAATTGCCTTCGTTTTAATTCTAATGTTTGTTTTTCTTTTAATGTATATAAGACGTGAAGAAGAATTAGCTGAATGATTTCCTTTACTATTGATGCAAATCTTTTTGCTGTACACTCACCTGAATGTGATACAATTTACAGAAGTTGCAGGTTGTTGAGATTGATGCAGGAAAATACACATTTAGAGCATTGTCTGGTTTATCTATGAAAGTTACTGAACATTGTGATTTTTAAGCCATAGTTTTTTGGTAATATCGTTATAGGAGGATAATCAACAGAAGAGAATTATCAAGATTTGTTCCAGATCTTACGAAAAGATGGATGTCTACAATTTTTATGCTACTTGTCTCTTCAGTGACAAAATCTTCCGGAGATTCATTAGTTGAAATTCCGAACAGGAATCGGGAAAAGATTCCTTCCAAAGTGATATTAGCCTTCATTGGGGCACACTTAATAATTTATAACGATAAGACAATTTATAACGATCTTATCGTTATAAATTGTGCCCTGAATATACAGGGCACAATTTATAACGATAAATGTGCCCTGTATATTCAGAGTCTCTGAGGCAGATAATTTTATTTTACCTTTTCCATTAAAGTTTATAGAAAGGATGTTTTCATATCTTGTAATTTTCTTTTAATTTCAGTGTGTAATAAGCCTTTGGAATATGAGAATGTTTTTCATTACACATTCCAAAAAATACTCATCTCAGCTATTTTCCTTTGTTATACTCGTATAACAAGTTCCTTATCGCTCATTGATGTTTTAAAAAAATTGTATTTCCCGTCGCCATCACGACCGCCATATACCTCTCTTTACGAATGACCCAGTTTGAGTCTATTCGTTAAGTAAACAAAAATGGTAACTCTACAGAAATACTTGTATAATAATACAAAAAACTTGATACCTCAGTCTTTGTAGAACAAAGAAGTCCCAACTTGCATTTTAAAAAACGACTTTCCTTGTCTAGAAATGTACACTTGTGTGATTTTCATAAAGAAAAGTTTGTAAAAACTTTGATGAAGAACAATTTTTAAAATCACATACGATACGTCCATCTTTGTTCATAATTAAAACATCTTTTAGTGTGTACAATATTTACATAGACTGCAATTTTGGGAAAGTTGAACAGAAACAAAATTACATCTACGGATACACACAAGCACACTCACACACACGCATATATATATATATATATATATATATATATATATATATATATATATATATATATATATATATATATATATATATATATATTATTGTTTTTTATATGTATTTCTTTATCAATTTTCATTAACTCTTGTTTTGGCTATTTCTTTATTGCTGTTTCATTTACTATTTTCATTACCCCCCATATATATATATATATATATATATATATATATATATATATATATATATATATATATATATATATATATATATATATATATATATATATATATATATATATATATATGAATGTGTGTGTGTGTACAAATCTTTTCTTTTAAATCATATTTTTTTTATGAAAAAAAATATCTTGTTTTCTGGGAAACAGAAAGATAGTAACAAAATGGTTCTTTGTCTGAATAAATTTTATTTTCATGACAGTTTTTCTTTCTGTAATTTAAAGTGCTTCAAATTATTTTTTTTTTTTAATTTAAGAGTGTTACATTTCAATAATTTTAAGTATTCCTTGAGATTTTTTAAGAAGATGGTGTCAAAATTTTAAATACCTTAGAAAACAACGTTATAAATAATTCTGCTCTTAAATACAGTTTCTTAATTGTTGAATTCAACTAACCACGAATTAATGTATTATCATTATCGAACTTTTATCATCATCCTCGTGTAAAATAACGCTTAAAAAGCGTCTGGGATTTATCGAAGTGCTTTGATTTTTCACGGCGTGCGTTTTCTTTTTTTGATAAAAG
>BMAW01100428.1:1055582-1120122 GCA_019974015.1 Nephila pilipes | reverse complement strand
TTTTAATTTATAAAATATATTTAAATACATTTTTGAGTTGCGGGATCGGGAGAGATGTTAAAAGCTACATTATTAGTTTTAAAAATTCGTTGAAAATTAATTAGAGCGGAAAAAACTTTTTTTTTAAAGAAAAGATTACTGAAAAAAATATATATTCGTTTCATAAATTTATACGAAATAAAGATTTATTTCATAAATTTATATAAAATATTTTAAGGGTTTTTTTTTGTGAGAATAATTTTATTGCATGTAAAATGAAATAGTAATGAAATAATTTTCTTAAAAAAGTTTTTAGGTAGAAATTATCGTCCTGTAAAGTTACAGAAGATTAAAAAACTATTAAAAATTATGCACCTTATGTTGTCCGTCTTCCTCTCTTGTGCTGATTTCTTGGCTCTGGAAGACGCGAGTGTAGAACAATTATCGCTTTCAGTTAAAGCACGTTATTAATTGTGAGCAAATGGGTATAAACATCAAAAGCTGTCAAAATATTTGTTTTGTAAATATTGAAGAGTAAACTAGGTGACTGAAAAAGTTAACGCAAAGAGACATGTTTCAAATCATTACAATATATTTGAGAAATAAAACGAAACTAGGAGCAGCCAAACATCAAAATTTTATTTTTTAAAATATAACATTATGATGGAATGCACTTTACTAGGAATTAAAATTGTTATACTAGGAAGAAATACAAATAACAAAATGTTGTTTATTGGACAAATATATTTTACTAGAAATAACAAGTGATTAAATTTTCAAGAAATTTGGAAGCATAGACTCTGAGAAATCAGTGCCCAGAATAACCAACTCTGTCAGTAGTAACAGCTCTTATACGCATGGGCATTCAGTCAAACAGAGATTGGATGGCATGTACTGGTACAGCTGCCCATGCAGCTTCAACACGACGCACAATTCATCGACTGTAGTCACTGGCAAACGGTGACGAGCCAGTCGTTCGGTAACCTATGACCAAACATTTTCTATTGGTGAGAGATTTGGAGAATGTGCTGGCCAAGGCAGCAGCGAACATTTTCTGTGTCAAGGAAGGTCCGTAAAATATCGGGAACATACGGTCGCGCATTATCCTGCTAAAACATAAAGTTTTACGGTACTCGAAGAAAGGGTAGAGACACGGGTCTTAACACACCAGATATGTAACGGCAAATGTTCAAAGTGCCTTCAATACAAACAAGAAGTGACCGAGACATGTAAATAATGGCATCCTATACCATCACTCCAGGTGATGAGCCCCTATGATATGTCGAATGCCCGCTTGCAATGAATGCTTTCCACGATATCACCAAATGCGGATGCGCCAATCATGATGCTGTAAACAGAGCATGGATTCGTCTGAAAAGACGTTATTTCTGTGTCCTGATTCGTCGTTGATTACACTATTGAAGGCACTTCTGACTGCGATTTAGCGTCAAGGGTAGCCGAAGCGATGGTCGCTGAGCTGACATTCTATGCAGCTGCAACCATCGTCGAACTTGTTGCGCAGACACTTGTTGTCTTACAACCGATCTAATTTCCTGACTCAGAGCTAGTGACATGGATGTACTATCCATTAAGGTCATGTGAGTAACATGTATATCTTCTCGGTTGCTAGTAATAGCGGGCCGTTGAGTTCCATCGCGACGTTCCGTGTGACCATCCTGAACCCATCCATATTCTGCAGGTAGTCATATGATCCCGACCGACGCGAGCAGTAATATTATGATACAATAAACTGAAATCCTGATAGGCTACATTTCGGTCTCTATCAAAGTCAGAAACGTACAGGTAAGCATTTCTCCTTAAAACACAAGGCATCACAACAATTTTGCACCAGGCAACAACGTTCAAATGCAATTTGTGTTTCAAAAACCTGCTTTTCAATATCTTCATTTAAACATTTAGTAGGTGTCACTACCAGCGCCTAATTTGAATTAATATGTTTAAAGGCTAATAGTTTGTTTATTAAAGCATCTTCTTCCTGTTGTATAAGTTTCACGTGTGTACCGTATCTCATTTTTGGTGTAGCAATTTCACTGACCAGTAGTGTATATATGTCTTGCTTTTTAATTTATTTCATTACCATTTATTAATTTATTTTATTGACCCATTGCATATAAGAATGACCCTATTGTTTATCGAGGAGATAAAATGTAAAGAACAGAATTGAATTATTAATACTTTTCAGAAGGAGTGAATAACAATAGAAATCACTCTGAAAAGGGGCTAAACTAATTCTCCAGAATGCTCATTTTTCTCAAACAGAGATTCATTCGAGCTTCATTTGATAAAAAAGATAAGTGTCTATCGCGCGACAAATTCCTCATCATCTTGATTTTCGTTGCTGATTCGAAGCTCTAAATTCCTTTTTTTATATATATATATTATAACGCACACATAAAAAGTATTGCAGACTTGTAAAATTAATTCAAGTTTTGATTGAAAAAAATTAATAATTTAACTACAATATTATTGATAGTCACTTACCTTCATTGAGTATATAGATTATGACAAACAAATGCTGGTTTTAAAAAAAAGTAAAAAAGTGTATCCACTTTGTTCTATTACCTTTCCTAAAACAATCATAATTTTTTCAGTCATTTAGTGTCTCTGTGGACGTTTATTAGAAGCTTAATACAAAGCTGTTCGTTCTGATTATATACCTTTTTCTCTGAATGATTTTCTTGTATTTTAAATGCTTTTTGGAGTCTAAATTTTACCTGAAAGTTACAATAATTTAAAATAACGTTTCTCGCGTTGTCGCACGTTGTAAAAACACATTTTTTTTTTTTTAAAAAAAAAAAAACTAGACATGGGGTCGTGATAATTTTGAATGCTTATTTTAAAATTTCGTAACCGAAAGAGTATCTGGAGTAGTTTTTTTCCCCTGAAGAAAATTCCCCGCTGTAAAGTTAAACTTGAATTTTTTTTAACATTTTTTTTTTATTCAGGTTTAAAAAAAACGTGTCAAGTACTATATTTTAAGTTGAAATATGAGCATAAATTTTAAGCAAATATTTTTCTAAATCACAAAAGCTCGCATGAAAAAAAAAATCGAATCAAAGATATCAATCAATAAATACTTTTCAAACATGTTTGTGCACGTGAAAATCGAGCGGAAACTAGATTGTATTGCTATTCTCTCTTAATTCTCATGTTTACCCCGGACATTATTTTTAAATGGTAGCGGCGGTTATCTTCAACAACAACGCCAGAAGTTAAAATGGCTTAATAACTAGCTCGACTGGGACGTTTGTGATAGTTAATTGTTAAGAGTATTTTTTTAGACTAAAATTCTTATTCGCAAATTTTTCTCCCCCCTCCCCCATTTTTTGAGTCCTGCATTTCCTTAATAAGACTGCTATAGCTTAGTGATCATGATCGTGAATTCGCGGTCGCCGTGGTTTCCATCGAATCGAAAGTGCGATCCTACTGTCACTGAAGATCCGTCTTGAAGAGAAGTTCATGCGCGTCAAATCCATCGGGACTCAAAGTCCTTTCATTGGCTTGGTGAGGGAGGTGCCAGTTCAGGTGTTAATCTCGTCAGTTGACCGAGACTCAAAACTACGAGGTCCGTCGCTCACCAATAGCTCTCGTGTTGCTTCTAAGTACAATGTTAATAAAACAATCCATCAATCAGTCTCCTTAAAAACTTTTGGTTGGCATCATGCAATTCAAGCACGTTGAAAGTTCACATACTTTGTGTAGAATCCTATCATATTTAATAGCAAAGAAGATATATGAGTTTTTAAAATCTTCTTTTCTTCTTCTAAATCAATAATTATTCTTTTTTAAATTGATCACAGTAAAGTGGATCATGAAGAGAACGGCCATAATTTGCTTTTGGATGTTATTTTACCTTCTTAAATAACAACTAACTAAAATAAAAGCATAGATTTTCTACATCATTTTTAAGGTTGGGTTATTTAGGTACAAGTTTCTTAATTTTTCTTATCATTCGCAAATAAGACGGTTTCACTTAAAAGTTCAGCTAAAGTAGTATCATTTTCTTTCTATACACTTTGAAGGTATCATGAATTGGATTTCATATAGTCAAGCAGTAGATTAGTTAAACCCGTCGCTGGGACTGTACATCACATCGGGCACTGAATTTCACAGGAGGGGCGAGATAAAATATACTCTTAAATCTGTTATTTCTTTAATTCCCAGAGTAATCTGGGACTAAACTTTATTTATGAATAAAATTACAGTTTCTTTATTCAGTAGAATACAAGGCTGAAAACCTTATTAAAATAGCCTATGAATAAAATGTAGAATATTATAGTTTGTTGTTTTTACCTTTAAAATTATCGTGTCTGGATCAATGCAATATGAAAAAATAATTGTTTAATATTATTTGATTTAGCATTCGTTAAAAATTCTAATTGTCAACAATGAATTACTTCCACTCTTTCAAGGTCTTAAGTTTACCGAAAATAAAATTTTCAATTTAAACGAGTTATTCACTCATTGTTACTTACTTAGATTATAATAATTGCATACTCGGTCTCGTTTACTTAAAAGTTTCTTAGTAATTTTGCCAAATTCTAAGGCTTGGGTTTACTACTCCTTAAGATCTACAACAACCAGATTTTTTAATCGCTGATATATTGTTGCTGAATTGTATCTAAATGTTGCTATTGTTGCAAGTTTCTTGTAGATCATTTTGAACACTTCGAAGTTTTTGTATAAAATATTCATTTTATTTTCATTAGGTTTTGAGAATAAATATGAGAATAAATATAATTTTGAGAATAATATAAAATTGAAAATAATTATGAAGAATAAGTATAAACTTATTCTTTGCTCGGTATAAACCTAAATTTTCTAGAGATTAAGATTTTATATCTTCAGTTTTTTGTACCCTCAGTATTCAGTAAAAAAATCTTCATTTTCACTGAAATGATCATCTAAGTGACGATTACAAAGTAAACAGTCTCGTAAATTATCTTCTTTAGCTATTGGTGACTCAGAGCTTTCTATGGAATGTTCTGATAACGGAATATAACAAATGTAGTCATTGTAATCATTTGTCTTTCTTGTTCCTTTATTTTGTACAGAAATCACTCTTTGGTTCTGATAGCAGATCTTCAACTTCCTTCAGTAGAGAAAAGGAATGTTCCTTTTTGCGAAATTTATGGATTTCTTGTTTCACATATTTAATAACTGTAATCCCATCTCTTGGGTTTCTAGTTCAAGATTGATGTGCAATATCCAAGAGATGGGACAAAAGGTAGGAATAAAACACGAGGATTGTAGTTATATTCACTACGTTAATCATAACGGGGCTGAAACAAAATACTGTTACAAAGAAAACTGTTTATACCCTTTATGGAATGTATTTGAGTCTAAAATATTATTACAGATATCATACATAAGATTTATTTTGTCACATCTCGACGCCAGATGCTCCAACTCTGTCTTCCAGCTCGAATTCTTAGTTCTATCCATAAGTGTTACCATAATTTCTGCGGCTGTCAACAGTGCTTTGGATTGGTGTTCACCAACTGTAAATGAACTTGCTTCAAATTTGCTCACTTCTCCACATCAAATCAAGATTATTGAAGGACTTTCTTTCACGTTCTTGGTACAATACTAGTGTAAATGATGTCTGATCCGTTCAGTCTACGCTACAATAAACAGCTTAATCTTCTTGACATTGATTGCACTATTTTGTGTTGGGGGGGGGACTCACATCGATATTTTCTTTCACTTCGCCACAATAAAGAATTTAGAATAGTAATTCAAAGTTATATTAGTTAAAAATTAAAACGATACAGACAAGATTTTTAACACAAATATAATAATTACAAGGATTTAACATGTTCTCATATCTCCTGATGATGAGTCTTGTTCATGACTTATAATTTATTTAATCATACTTTCGTAGATTTTAGTCAGCTTTGCTTACATTTAAGAAAATATTGAGAAAAGTTTTTTTTAACACCACTACTAGTGGAAGTAGAAAATTCTATTTTATATTATTGCTAAATTGTTGGTGTAATAGTAAAATTATATTGCTATATTAATAAAGTATATTAGTCACACAATAAATATAACATAATTACGTTAAATGCTACTACTAGGATAATAATGTTATTATCACTGTGTAACATTGAAATATTTTACCCATGATATTTAAGCAATTTGTATAAAATGTCTTGATGTAATCTCCCTTTAAATTGATTTTCTCATATTTACTATCGAGAAACGTATAATTTTTTTTTTCTTTGGTAATCTGGCAGAGATTGGACCAAAGCACCGCCGGATTACCCAAAATGAGGTATTACAAGAAAATCACAAACAATAATGTTTTTAAACACAGCAAAAGCTTCTTCTTATTATTATATAAAACTTTATGCAATACATGAATATAAAATGTCAAACACATGAAATAGCTAAAACTACATTAAAATTTACTGTTTTGTATGTATAGCTTACATTATTCCCTTGCATATGAAATTTCTTTATTATATTGTATTTTTTATTCCATTGAAGCATAAAACAGTTTTCTGTATTAGAACCTTCCCATATAAAAATGCTGGATTACTGGCAGGAGTGGGTAGTCGAAGTGTCGCATTATGGAGGGAGTACTGTATTTAGAGAAATTATCATTTAAAAAGTTTTTTAAAATAATTTATCAGCACAGACAAACATTTTTTTTTTTCAATGTAGGCGCGACCCGACCAAAATCCCCTGTGGTTACGGGCCTACATACACTAGATATTAGACTCCCCTCTTTGATTGATTGATTTTTGTGGGATATGGAGAAGCAGAGGCTATAATCCTTTTTAAAAGATGTATTTCATTCATTAGATGTCAAAGTACTTTAGTTTCTGCAGGAATATTCTGAACATTTGTTTATTAGCGACAATTGTTTCCAAAAGTTCTTTGAAGGTAGTATTGCGTTGTGGATTTATCTTAAGTGTATTCCATGGATGATTTCTTTTGGAGGAGTATTTATTACAGTTTAAAAGGATATGTTCCAAATCGCTGATATGATTACATGTGTTACAAATTGCATTATCCTGCAGATGGAATAACCCAAGAGTTATTATCATTTTGCAGATGATTCGAGTAATTAGGATTTCCTCTCTTCTGCTTTAAGTCTACTTGGATATTTTGTCTAAAGTCGGAATATTTCCCAAATCTTCGAAATATTTACTAGAATAAAAATTTCAATTGGTTTTAGCCATTCTTTTTCTGTACTTCTTACTATATATATATGGATATCCTCCGGAGCAATCCAGTCGATGTAAAGGTTAGACTCCGTAATCGATTTTGCGAACTGGTCCCCTGATCATTCCAATTAATTTCACATTTTTCATGATAACTATTGTTTGTTTTTCTAAGGCAGCCTGGAAAGATGTAACAATACTCTCTAACCTTTTCTCTAAGTTCTCAATATTTTGGCCTTGGGTTTGTTTTTTAAAGTTTTGAAATAGCCATCTAAAGTTTTTTCCTAGTATTTCCTTCTTGCCTCTCCTAAAGTTAAAAAATTCGTGCATTTATATTGCATAATTTGTTTTTCTTTAATAAATACTGGGCATAAAGTGGAATTAGCGGGATGGTCTCGTTTGCAGTTAGTGCAGGTAACAGGAGTGGTGCAAGAGCTAGTGTGTGTTATATCACAATTAATACAAATGATAGGGTTTTGACAAAATCGAGAGGTGGGATAAAATCTGAAACTTCTATAGCATTGTCTGAGTTTAGCAATGAAAATTTGGATACGATAATTAATAAACCAAAGTTTGATATTTTCAGGTAAATCAGTGCCAAGGATGGTTATTAGTATCGGGAAAAACTCCTGATTGCTTCCGCTTTTCAAAAAGCGTCGCATTTCCGCTCTTTAAATATTATTTGTATTCTAAATTTCTGTTGCCAAATCTATCAGTGGTACATTAATTGGTATTTCATAGATTAGAAGTGAATCCTTCCCAAACGATACTGGCCTTCACCGGTATGTTTAACATTTGTTCTTTTTGTTCTATGCGATATTTGTGCGGCGCACGCAATATCAAATGTATTTAATTTTATTTTACCGTATCGTGTGAAAGACATATTTGCAATATTTTCAAATCTAGAAAATTTCCCTTTTATCTCTGAATGTAGATATTGTGGATTTGATTAAGGAATAGGAGATGACTCTATTTTATTTTCTAGAAAAATTGTAAATTCAGCTATTTTTCTACTTCCCGTACTTATTATGAGTTCTTGGTCGTCTTTAGGGCTTCGAAAGTATTTAGATCTATCTAGTAAATTCTGTCCGTCATTGATTGTTGGATTATAATCGTCCAAATCCTCACTCTGAATGTGGAATAACTCAACTTGAGTCATCTCCAGATGTTCGAAATAGTATAAAAATTGAAATTGTTTGATTTACCAAAATCTAAAGAAAAAAAAAGATATATCCAAAAATACTTTATTCTTTCTCTGCGCTTGAGAGAGGAGAAAAGAGTAACAAAATATAGTTAAGAGATAAATTCTCGTCCTGAGTTCTTCAGTTTCAGTTATCAATGCCTCCCATTGAGTTTAAGCAACCTTAGACCCTCCCCCCCCCCTTCATATCGGTGTTGATTGAAAATCTAATGTTAATATTACAATTGAAATTATAGATCGACAATTTGTTTGACGCAAGGAAGGTTGATTATGTGTCTTGTGAAATGTTTGAATTTTTATTTTTATCTTTAAACATCTCTGTATTTAGATCCTTTCTTTTCTTTTTAATAAGTTCGAATCTTAACAGTTTTTGATGAATTTCTGTATGAGAGGATTTTGCAAAATAAAGTGCACCATCAGGTCAACCAATGAAATTTGGAGTTGAGCAATCGCTATAATTTTCAGAATTTCAGCATGAACCAATCGGAATTAGTAGGATGTTGACAACCCAACTCTATATTAGTCATGGTTGTGTAGTTTCGTGTTTAAAGTTTTGGGCGTATGTGATCGAAACTTTTATTTTAATGTATTTCGCTCGTTTCTGCTTCTTTTAATGGAATTATTACAAAATATAAACACTTGGTTTTGGAATGATTACGTCTGGTTACCTCCCAACATTACTTGGGCCGATATCAGCAGCACCGGTACCGTTAACTATGCGCAATTCAGTGACCTGTATTATGCATTTAAAGTAGCTTTGGCTCTTTTGGTTGTGAGATATTTCTTGGAACAGTAAGTTCGGGTTTTTTTTTAATCCTTTTAATATATGCTTAACAATTTTTCCCCTTTTACTAATTTGTCTTTTTGAAGAAAATTACACTTTTAATAAAGTGAATAAATATCAGTATTTGGCCTATTTATGTAATTACACTTTTTTTAAAAAATTAGATTCTTTTCTTAAAACGCTTCTGAAGCAAAGAATCATAAGTGAGAATAATCTTAGTTTTTTCGTTATTAATTTAGAGCTATTATCATCATACGCAATCTAAGCAAATATATTTTCGATAGCTTAGTTATTATACATTTCAAGAAATTTAGTTTCAAACAGTTTAATTACTAATATCAATCAAAGCCATGAGTTGTGTGATCTTTCAAAACAAATGTTGAAACTTTTTGTATTATAATTAAATGGTTCTCAAGAGCTAATTCTTAAAAATATATTTTTTGCTTATAATTGTATATATCGGCTATCCTTTGGGATATCATTCTTTATGTAAAAAATGTCTTCTTTAAAAGAGTGATAGAAAAAGTTTTATGAAGACATTTTACTTTAATTTCCGATTTGTGTGTTGCAAATTGAATCGATTTGTGTATTTTTTTTTATTGAATTCGATCTTAGTTTTAAGATTTCTAATTTTACAAATCTAATTTAATTTTTGATTGAATATCAATTTATGAGTACCTTCCTTAAATACTTACTTTTACAAAGTATGTTTGGGAATCACTATTACAGGTTTAATATTTAAGGTTACTTCTTAATCTTCATAGTACTTATGTAAAAAGTTCTTAAGTTCTTCAATGACATTTTTAAAAAATAAGATTATGTTAATGTTCTTGATGATATTAAAGATTGAAACTTATGGTGGGATTATTTGCAATAAATCTGCTGGTTAATTAGTACTTCTAATTATATCTGATTAAAATCTAGAAATACTCTTATTTATTACTTGCATAGGTAAAAAAAATTACTAGATAAATCTTTTTCTCATCTAGATTTGTGTTTTCTCCTGTGGGGTGCTACCTGGGCCTGAAGCCTCGTGTTCGTGGGGAACCTGATAACAAAGTTCTAGAAAAAGCCTTTTCTGAAAATGGAAGGATTGGATATAAGCAGGTAAACTCCAAAATTTTGATCTTTTCAAAAATGATAGCTCCTAGATTTAAAATACTGGAATATAATAACTCGGTTGCCATTGTTTAATTTTTGTTTCCTTGGCATAGTTGGCAATTTTTTTCATTCATTGAAATGTTACATTTTGCATTTTTAGGGTTGTTAGAAAAAAAGAATTGTTAAACTAAATATTTAGAAAATGATTACTGTTTCATTCCTGGTTGCATTATATAAATCTTTAGTTCAGTAAGAAGTATTTCCATGATTTGTTTAAGAATTTGATAGTTTAAATTATTAATTATATTGAATGCTCATTAAATTCATTTTTACATTTACGATATGATTTATGTAATAGTTGATGGAAATATTGGTTTGTACTTGTAATTGGGATCTTTGAACTTGCTTTTACAATAAAAATAGACTTAATTTTAATTTTTTTTTTTTTTTTTGCTGTCTTGTAACTTTTGGTAATGAATATTTTTAATTTGATTATTAATACATCTGTGTGAATTTACACACTTTAGGTACTATCAGTGGACTTTTGCAACACTACACAATCATATGTATAATATATGTGCAAATTTGAAGCTTGTCTTCTATATTGGTTATATGGTGATGATTATGATAACTTTGAAAGGCTTTTACAAATTTTATGCCAAATTTTAAAATTTTTTATCCGAATGTCTTCATTAAATGTTATACTTTTTAAAAATTCATTTCTATATCCTTTTTTAATTAAAATTTTGAAATAATTTTGTGTCTCCTTTTTCTGAATCATATTTTCTTATATTTGTAAATTTCACTTTGGTGTGTGTTTAATACTGTAATTAAGGTGTGGCTCTTTATAATATAGGGAAAAACCGTAATGAAGCTCTTATTGACCTTATACATTCCCATCCACGTTACATCAGATACATTTATCCTTCAGAGAAAGACTTCTCAAACATGACTTTGATAGTTAATTTCTCATTCTGTATTTATTCTCCCAGATATTGAATCTTGTTAACCCATGATATTGAATTAAGGAATAGAATTATATTTAATGTGGTTGTTCTTGCAGATCTTTGTAAAATTCGATTGCTTGTGGCTTGTTATGAACAATCATTCTAGTCGTCTGTTTCTCCAGAGATCTATGGTAATGTTGGATATATGTCGTGGATAATTTTTTGATTAAAGATCTGCTTAGACAAGCTCTATGTAAAGGATTATGGAAATGTCATCCATCAATGTTATGTACACAGAATTTTGCTTGAGGAAGTGTGTTGGGAACGAGATTAAATGTAAAGTTTAACTGCCCTTTCTTGGCAACTGTAGTAATGGTAAAAAACCTCTGTCAATAAAGATCAATTCAGTCTAATTTAATACTTGCAAAACTGTAATATCTAGTGCCGAACATACTCGGGTTAGTCATACTTTATTTGTTTTATTACTTTATTCGTTACGAACCCAAATTACGATGCGTACAACAGAAAAACATTCTATTCTGAAGCGCAAGTGAACAACGCTTCGTACTGCCGTTGCAAAGTTGTCGGCAAAATTAAATGATCCGAATAGTACACAAGCCGATATAGAATTTAACGCTGAACGCTTACGAATCAAACTTAACGAATTAACCTTGGCTGATGATGAAATACACCATTTTTTAAATGATCAGGAATATAGCAAAGACATCATAGAATGCGAAAAATACTCAGAAAATGCCCATTTTCTATTGTTTAATTCTAAAAAGATAGCTAATAAAACCACGGCCATTTTGCCTTGTAGCAGAATTGGCAGCTCGCCAACATCAGACAGCATACATTATGCTTTGCTGCCAAACGTTATGGTAAAGTTACCTACAGTAAATATAAATACTTTTTAAGGCGAAATTGAAGAATTTCACAGTTTTTGGGAGCGTTTTGAAAATTGTATTGACAAAAATGAAAGTTTGTAGCAGATTGACAAACGTGTTTTTACGGGGTTATTTGGATGCAGAAGCAAAAAGATTAGTTGATGGGATTAGTATAACTGCAGATACGTACACAATGACAAAAGAGATATTAAAATCAAAATATGGCAAACTCTATCATCAGCTAAAACTCAACAATATTATGCCCAAAATGGCATAACATGGCGTTTCATAGCCCCATGCGCGGCTTGGTGGGGAGGCTGGTGGGAGTGCCTAATAGGTATTGTCAAACAAGGTCTGCGAAAGGTACTTGGACAAGCCCTTCTAGGTGAGGAAAGTCTGTCCACTGTCCTCATTGGAATAGAAGCCGCTCTGAATAGTCGACCATTAATATATGAAGAGGAAAGCGATGACAACTCAGCAGCTTTAACACCAGCTCATTTCTTGACGGGACGAAAACTAATGGCCATTCCATCCAGGCTAGAAAACACAAGGCTTAATAAAATCTACAAGCAGCAGCAGGACTTACTCGACTGTTTTTGGAAAAAAGGGTCGAAAGAATATCTTCTTCAACTACGATCCTTCCATCAAGTTCGAAACAAGGACAGTGCCATTAACATCCGAGTTGGAGATATTATGTTTCTTCAAGAAGATGTCCGACCACGCCACATGTGGAAGAAAGCTAGAGTGATGAACCTGCATCAGGGACGCGATGGGAAGATAAGATCCTGCGAGCTGAGAGTTAATGGAAGAAATATAACCCGCCTTGTACAACTGGTCATCCCTCTCGAGATTGACCAGGGTGGGGAGGATGTTGGGAACAAGATTAAATGTAAAGTTTAACTGCCCTTTCTTGGCAACTGTAGTAATGGAAAAAAAACCCTGTCAATAAAGATCAATTCAGTCTAATTTAATACTTGCAAAACTGTAATAAAGTGGAACCTTTTTTACAACGTTTTTCTGAATTTCGTGTGTGTGTGTCATCAAATTTTCAATGGTTAATTTAACCAACTTCCCATTAAGCTAGAGCTCTGAAACTTTGGGAATTGTTCTTACTTGCCTAACAATGCAATATTTAGACATTTGCGACAAGTTTTAACTAATATTTAAATATTTTTTTTAATATCGTAATTTGTTTAGTAACCTGGCGCCATCTATGGAAGATATATTGAATAACGCAGAGAGAGTGATCTTAAAGACGAGAGAGATATGAGGTTTTTTTACTAAGTTTTAACTAATTTTTTTTAATAAATTTTGCCACCATTTAAAAATGTTGGTTTTTTATCTCGAATTTTTGTTGTTGAATTGTAAATGCAAACTATGCTTTTTTAAAAAATAAATTGAGATGTGTGATACTAAGATTAAAAGTATGAAACTTTTGTGTTACATCTAAATAAAGGCTTCTTTGTCATCTATGAAGGTGCCATCTGTGGACTTAAATTTGTTGAAGCCTGTAAATTAAAGGGGAGAGGGTGAAAGTTACCCAACTTCTTTGTAAAGTTACAAGAAAAAACTGATTTATTTCCTGAATCTGTAGTTCCTTTTGTAATCTTTATGAAATTTTTGGAGGGAATATTAAAAATATTGATTTGTTAGTAATTGTTCAGATATTTTATACAATTTAGGAAGAATTAAGATGTTTTTTCTTTATGTGATGTGTGGAAAGTGGTTAACAGGTTACAGTTGTTGTATGTTAGAAGATTTTTCAGTATTGTTGTTTCAACTCCATATGTGAGTGAGGAACCTTCTTAATGTTAAAATTGTTTATGTCTGTAACTTTTGTAAATGACGTGAGAGGAGCTTGTTGGGTTTAGTTATTTCTGAAAGTAGTTTTTCACAAACTTTATAAATAATTGATCATCATTGTAGTTCCCCTTTTTTTTTTGGCTAAAGAATCTTCTAACAAGTACAGTAGTTATAACTCCTTAAATTCTTGTTAATTATTCAACATATAACCTCAAGGATTATTATTAATGCTTCAAATATGTAACCAACCAAACTTGAAAATTAAACACCTTTTAGGAAGGATCCAGAGGGAAGTTACACATATATCTAAAATTACCTAAATTTGAATGTCAATTACCTTTTTTTTTTTTTTTTATCTGTAATAAAATATTTATATTAATGAAGCCTCAATAACTCTTTTACCATGGGACATAGAATAATGTCTTCACTCGGTATCACAAGCAATCCTATACTCGTATAATTGATAGTACTCTCTACAATGAATTCTTCAACTTTTTAGTTTACTCATATTTCCAGTATCTTTTGTTTCATTTAAGGACTTCCTTTAGGGGAATTTATCTTTAAGTAGGAGATTGACAACCTTGAGATACACGAGTAAGATTATCAGGTTTTAACATTCATAAAGCCGGGCAGCTTTGAATGTGGAGGGGGTGAGTCTTGACTAAAAATTTGGTCTATATTAAGTGAGAAAAATTTAGAATGCAAAAATAGTATTTTAATATATATTTTTTTATTTCAATACAGTACAATGTAAAAATATAATACATTAAAAATTATGTTAAGTGTTATTTTATTCTTTGGCATATTTCTTATTTGAGTTAATTTTTTTTAGTAGATTGTTGTCGTTGTTTTAAAGATCATGAAATTTTTCACATGAATTTGTTAAATTATATTTCACACGTAAAATCGCTTTGAAAGTCTCAAAACTTGATTGTGATTTTTCTGATGTCCTTACTTTATTTACCATAGAAAAAACATTCATTTGCAGCATTAGTTCCGGGTGAGGACAATGCGTATTCTACAATTTTTAGTGCATTATTGTATGGAATAAGGTTTGTTTTTTAAAATGATGAAATATTTCTAACCATTTGTTCTCTATTGTGATTTTTGCTGAAACCCAAGATTTAACCTTTTCCTAATCAATATATTTTTAATAATGATATCTCATTAAAAAGATCGTTTTCGGAAATATTACTATATGGGAAATTTTCGAGTAATATGATCGAATGATTTTTGCACATCATTCCAATTAAGTTCATGTTTTAATTTAATCCAATGAAAATGTTCAATATCATTGTAATGTACCGTCCACTCTTCTAAATAATCTATGCAATTGCTATAGAACTTTATTACATGATTCACATGATATCTGCATGATTTATTGCACCTTGCTCATCGACTGGCTTATTCTGTTATGGATAGTTTATGGGAGAAAAATATTTTCTAACTGCTTTTGACACTGAAATTTTAAATTTTTAACTTCCTTTGCTACTTCTATTACTGAAATTTTGTCGCATTCAATACCTTTTAAGGCATTTTTAAAAAAAGCTGCTTAATTGTGTATAAACACTGGCAAATTTTTGAGGATTCTTTTTGAGAAAACTCTTCTAAAATTCAGGACTTTTATCCTGTGATAGAAAGTAGGATTTCAAAAGATTGTACAATTTCAAAATTCTTTCTACAGCTGGCAAAAGAGCTAACCAGTGCGTTTTACTGTATCCAAGTATTTCCTGATATTCGACTTCCGCAGTTTCACAAAAATTCTTTCAGCATTTCAACACGTGAAGTGTATATATAGAAATAAGAATATATTTTAATAACATTATTTTTTGCATCTATGGCAACAAATCAACAGTTGTTTGAATGGCTTTATGTATTATATGCACTGCACAACTCACACCAGTAATGTTTTAAGGTTTTTATTTAATTTATAAAAAATGTTATTTGTACCTCTTCTCGCTTTCCCCCCCAAAATTTGCGTTTGTATTGTCTGCACAATATGCAATCATTTTATGTTTTTAATTGTTTTTCTCCAAAATATTAATAGTAGAACTCAAAATTATTTCAGAAGTTTTGACAAGCAACAAAACGAATTCTAATATTTATTCCAGTTTCCGAATCAAAATTCTAATGGTTGGAAATAATTTTATATCCTTAATATTAAATGCTTCAGAATACATGGATATAAAATTGTTTCTAGATTATTGTTCAATTCCAAAAATGCATATGGGAAAGCACATTACACCAATTGCCTTGGGTTTTGTTCCAGCACAAGCAAATTATTTGTTGAATAACTTTTTGATAACTTGTGATGAACAGTCCATAGATCTGATGTAATGAATATAATTAATAGTATGAAAAGACACAAGTCCTTCTGCTAATGCTAGTTTCTTTTCTTCGTCTCCATAAGTCGTTTTTTAAAAAGATTCCTGTATTTTGGAAGAAGATGCAGTATTTAAATGTCTTTTATGTTTCTGTGTCTCCAAGTGCTTTGAAATATCATTCCTTTTACCTGTAAAATAGAAAATTCACCATTTACCTTTCTCACATTTTATAATGTAATCGCTTTTGATTTTTTTTTAATGAAGGAAATTCACTTCTTAGATGATCATTGAATTTGCATCATGTTTTCTTACTCATTTTTTTAAAATTCTGAAATTTTTTTTTTTTTTTAAATTATGTTATAAATTATTAAATACATATTGCTTAAAACACTGTAAATAGGTACATACATAATTACATGAACATATTTAATATGTTAGTTTATGAATTAAATTAATTTGATTGTTATAAAGCTACTATATTTTAAAAATTATTTTAATTTAATCCTTTATTACTTTCTAAATAATAACAGTATTTACTTGTATTATATTTTCTTTGAATTTTCCGTAGCGTAAGTGTCACTTTCAAGGCTGGCACTAGATTTTTTTCCGCCACTATAAAATATAAATAATATGAGTATTGTCTGTTAAATTTAAGAAAATTTATGTATTTATGAAATAAATAAATTACTTACCTAAATCATTTGAATAGCTGATTTCTTGACATCTTTTGTTTAACTAGCACTAGCCTGCAGTACAATGTGTATCGTATGAGAGACAGTTACAAAACTCAATATGCGAAGGCGTTACTTTGTGGACGACCAATAAACTCTTTGCACCTTAACCCTTCTTCTCTCTAAAATTCCCCTTCTTTTCCAATTTTTATATAAGATGTAATTCCTTTAATGTTTTTACAATGTTCCAAATGATGCTAAATTACTACCGAAACATGTCACAATAAGAATAAAATCTGTGGAAATGTACAAAGTGTTCAAAAGTTCTCTCTTCATTTTTCTGCAACAAAATGTTTTCGTCGTTGTCAAAAGATGCCACTTTTCATTTAATCCAAGTAAGGGTGGTCGAATTCTTGCAACTGATCTAGGCGAACTTTGATAAGCAGTTCCTGACAATCAGTTCTCAGCAATTTTTTTTATTATAAAATTTTAACATTATAAAATTTACAAAAATAATATGAAACTCATATCTTGGTGAAATAGTTACATGGAAGCTGAAAACAGTCTATTCCTTACCCGTTCTCCGGCTGTTCCCTAGCTCGTCGTGCATTTTTTCTAAAAATCAGGACTTTCTTAAAACTTCGTGGGAAGCGGGATAAATAGTTAAAAATTGGGACGTCTAGTCACCTTATTCAAGATTGGTCTTTCCTTTCACCAATAGGGTTTTTTCTTTTTGGTAAATGCAGATGACTTGTTCCCAGAATGTTTTAGCAACCTTTCTCTATTCTTTAGACTTCTAGTCATCATTACCTATTTTATTCTCTTCTTACATTTATAGTGCTTGATCTTGTTAACCAAGTAAATATTTTTCATACATTATATAATGTCTGGTGCATCTAGATCAAATCTGGTTGTTACACTATTAAAACTAACTAGTCCATATAAAGGATTGTTTGCTCCTGCTGTATCTCATTCTTAATCTCTCATTTCTGTTTTCAAAGTAACCTACTTGTAACAGTAGCTGAACTCAATATACCTGCATTAATGGTTTTTATTGAATAACTAGGACCTATTCTTCTCACAGTTGAATTGAAAAATATAACACACACAAATGCAGCTTGAAGCATTAAATATTTTTTTATTGAGGACCACTTTTCAAATAATATATTGGGTAGTTTTAAGTGAATTGCTGGTGATTATTAGATTTCCTTCAGTATTTTGTAAAAGAGGCCCAAATGTTCCTTCTGTATACCGTGTGAATATCATGAATAGATTTCTGTCTGAAATTATTTATAAATTCAAACTTGCAACTTCTCAGTACTATTTTCAAAAAGTGGCTTATTAAATGAAGCAGTAATTGTAATTTTGCGATGTATCGTTTAGAGATCTAGTTTGGAAAATATGTAAAAAAAATTGCTTCTACATTATTAAATAAATTTTAAAAACATGAAAGAAAATTATTAAAAAATAAGAATAATTTCAATTGAACAAATTCAGAAAGAATTTTTTTTACATGAATTGAAATAAGTAAAAAAACAATCAAATTGGATTCTAAATAAAGCATTTGTTTGTAACTAAGTCAAATTGTTAGAGCATCGATGATTTATCCACCATGTTGCACTTGGCATATAGTGAAATGCAAAAAAAGGTATGCATAAGCAAAAGTATAAAATTCCTATGTTTGCATAAGATTTTTAATTTTAAAATAAGATTTTTAATTTAAAGGAAATGCAATAAAAATTGTGTGTTTCATTTCAATTTTTCCTTTTGTAAATTAAACCAAATCTTTTAAAATCAAATTTATCTAATGATGTAAATGGTGCAGACATTCATAACTTTCTGGATCTAATCATTAGCAATACAAGCTTTTATTTCTAATACATTAGACTGTGAGAGTTGTTTGGCATTTCACTAAGTATTTTCTATATTGGTAATTAACTTAAATAAGATAGCAATATTGGTAGGTTGAGCACTTAATTGTATATTTAGCAATCAGGTATTTCATAAATTAAGTGTTTCTGCTACAGTAACAAGTACTTGAGAATGTTTGATCATAAATGATTTGAGATCTTCTACTGGATTTAAAAAAAAGGATTTTAAAAGTGATTTTCTAAATATAGTCAAAGCCTTTTGTGTTTCCTCCCTCCTAAAACAATCCTATTTAGTCATGTTTTTTCAAACAAATAATTAGTGATTTTTTCCCTAATTGTCTATTTATAATGTTCCTGATTTTTGGATATATTCTTTTTTCAGGTGCAAGGTCTGGCAAAGCAGTTGGACTGGAGTGAGCGCAAGGTGGAGCGGTGGCTGAGGCGCAGAATCTCGCGTTCTAAACCATCTACGCTAAACAAATTCACAGAAAGTGCGTAAGTGAATCCTCTTCTGTTGCACCTATATTGCACAGTGTAGAGTGGTTTCAATCTTGAATTTTGAGGAAGAGATAATTTTACTGTTGAAAGGAACTAGAATGAAAAGTTTTGAAAGGGATTTTTCATTCAAGCTTCAAATATATTCATTACGATTTTTTTAAACTATACTTTGTTGGGAGCTATTAAAAATATTATAATTTTGAATTATTGTTGTTGATTCAGTTTTAACTTCATATGGGTGTTATTGTTGTGTGTAAAAAGCATAAGTAGTTGCATAACAATCAAACGGTTGTGTGATAGAGTTAGACATGTCTCTGGAGTTTTTCCTAGCGGACTGATTCCAATTTTGGAGCATAACCAGGGAATTTCATTTCTGAAAGACATAGCCAGTTTATTAGCCCTCACTCTCTCAAATGTTTCCAGTTCAGAAAATAACTCTGAGAATTTTAAGGGATTAAAAACAGCAGCCAAAAAGAAGAAAATTAATTTTATGACTAGACCTAATTTACGATATAACTGATTTTAATATTCATGAATTAGAAAATGCTCATTCTCATGCACATAATTCATCCCCAGGATCAGATAATATCACATATCAGCTCATAAAGAATTTATCTTACAATTCATTAGTTAATCTTTTAAAATTTTACAATATAATCTAGAGGGAACATCAATTTCCTAATCCTTTGAAACATGCAATCATTATTTCAGTTTTAAAACCAATCAAAGATCCAACTGATCCTACAAACTATCAACCCATAGCTCTCACAAGACCTTTTTGTAAAATCCTAGAATGGTAAACCCCAGACTCAAGTACATTTTAGAAATAAAATTCAATTTTTTCGCCATTCCATAGCAGCCTTCAATGAAATAGATGTACTGTGGATATTTTAGCTGCTTTGGAAACACTGGTAAAAGATGCCTTTATGCAAAGTAGACATTTTGTATCTATTTCTTTCGACATTGACAAGGCATACAATCAGTATTTTAAGGGATTTATACAATTACAACTTTAGGGGTAACCTGCCGATTTTGTAGAACATAAATAGTTTAAAGTTAAAGTGGACTCTACTTTTGCAGATAATTTTATTCAAGAAGGAGTTCCATAGGGTAGTGTATTGAATGTTACACTTTTAATTATACAAATTAGCATTTCAAACATTCCATCTGTTACAACTCTTTTATACGTTGACGACCTGCAAATTTCATACATGGGAAAAGAAATGAATAGTGTAAAAAGACAACTACAATAGTCTGTTAATAAAATTACAAATTGGACAAATGAAAACAGCTGCGTCTCTGTGACAAAAACTACTTGCGTGCATATTTCTGTAGACAGGGAGACTTCATCCTGATTCTAAAATTTATTTTAACAATATTTTAATTAACGTAGTAGACAAAATAAACTTTTTAGGGTTAATTTTAAATTAACGTTTGGCCCATGTATTTCACAACTTCGCAGATTTTGTGAAAAATTGCTAAATATTTGAAGGGTTTTATTGCATACTTCATGGGGCAATAATTTATCATGCTTTCATATGATCAAAATTAGACTTCAGCTGCACGTTATATGGTTCCACCTGAAAATCAGATTTAAAAATATTGAGCACGGTCTACCATATTGCACTTTGACTGTGTTCTGGAGAACATCATCCTTTCAAAGTCTATATGTGGACTGTGTTGAATGTTTATTAGACTTGAGGAGACAACTATTGTTCCTTTAATATCATTTCGAAATTGAATCATCAAAGATTTTATCATTCTCACAAAAGAGTATATTTTCAAATAGATTATATTGAGCCAAAAAATTGAGCATACCTCCATTTCGTAGCAGAGTACAAATTTTATCGAGGGCTATGGATTATCTAACATTTTTGTCATGAAAGCAGATGAAGGATTTTCATCCTCATGTGAACAGAGTTATGATTTTAAAAATCCCTTTAAAAAATCAGACATGGCTCAAAATATTTTGATTCATCTTTTTAATGACTGTTCAGCAATATCCTGATTTTAAACATATTTACACTGATGGTTCTGAATCATTCAATCAAGTTTTGGCTCCATTTTTAATAGACAATTCATTCCACAGTTTTTAACTTCATTATTCATGCTCTGTTTTTACTGTGAAAACTTTGCTATTTATTAGGTGTTAAAAAGTGTTTCCACTTTACTTAACAAAAATTTTATTTTCTGTACTGATTCTATGAGTGTAGTAGAATTTTTAAACCATCCGAATCATTCTTCTCATCCATTAATCATTCAAACTTAAAAAAAAAATATATGAATTAGTGTCAGACAATATCCAATTGATTTTTTGTTGGATACCATCTCATGTGGGTATCAAAGGCAATGAGACTGTAGATAAAGCTGTTAAACCTGCTTCTGGTGAAATCTTTCCCATCATTCCTTATTATATTTTTAAAAAAATCATTAAATCAACAATTCTTGACCACTGGCAGGATCAATGACATCTGGAGACTCAAAATAAATTGTATTACATAAAACTTATCATTACTCATTGGAATACATTTTCATGCAGGAGACAGAATGTAATTTTTACATGTCTACATATTGGACACACCAGGTTGACACTCGGATGCTTTTTCTAGGAGAATTTCCTCTGGTGTGTAGTCATTGTGTTTGTCCTCTGACTGTGAGGCATATTTTATCTAAATGCTCTGCTTTTATTTCTGTTCATTTCATATATTTTAAATCCGATACACTCTTTAAATGACATTACATTGGTTTACTCCATTCATAAAATTTTATTATTTTACTGTACCTTTCATCATAGAGATGAATTTTAAATTGTTTTTACTATATATATATCTTAACCTTGTATTTGGCACAATATATCCCTAGAGGATTCAGTGCCATTAATCATAACCAACCAACCTGAAAAATAACAATGAGACTATGAATTAAGAGTAATCTCATAATGTATGGGATAATCTTAGTCATAAATATTAGTGAATAATTCCTTTTTCAGAATAAATATGTTTAAAGTTTGAAAGTAGCATTAAACTGAGTGAATAAAATGTATGTTACTGGATTTATAAGCAAAATGTAATTTTTTTTAAAATTATTTAAATAAAAAGGATTTCAAAGAAAATGAAAATGAAATACCCCCCCCCCACACACACACTTCCTTAATTTGTATGTGTTCATCTAGTGATTCACTGAATTGAATTCCTTCAATTTCAGTGAATTACTAGATGAACACATAAAAATTCAATAAATGATAGTTATAACAAAAGCATAAAGTATAAGTTACTATCTGGGATGTTTGCAGTTCTCTATCATACATGTTTATTTGATTTTCAATAATATTCTGTATTCTAAAACCTTTTATTTTGAAGGTGGAGGTTTACGTTTTATCTGTGTGCATTTTCATATGGCCTTTATACTTTGTGGGATGTAAGTATTTTTTTCCATTTGTTACATTAAGAATGTAATTGTAAATTTCACCAATGATAATGGTTTTAAATATAATACCTATATTTATGTCTAATTGTCTTAGAAAGGCATTTTAAAATTATGTATTTTGAAGTTTTGTCTTTTTGGTGTTCATTTATTCCCTTATAAATCTTGCAGTATTCAATGATATTTAATTTTAATTCTATTTTGAAAAATTAAATTTTGCAACAATAATTATGAAAGTTTACTGATTTAAATTAAAAAATTTATCAAGTTTTATCCCATGCACTTAAGGCATCTAATATAGTGTAACTATTAAATATTAATTGCATTAGTTAGAGGCTTTTAAAAGTTACTGTATATAAATGGTTTATAAAATATATTTCCTTACTCATGAATGAGGGGCAAGGTAATATTAAGTTTGAGTAATATTCTTTTTTATGATTAACTCTATTCATTTTAAAATTGTATTCAATTTATATACTTAATACAAATTAAAAAATTAATTTAAAGAAAAATTGCTGAATCTAACTTCTTTCTTAATTTTTTTTTTTTTTTTTTTATTGTCATGCAATCAATTTTTAAGCTGTTATTCAATTATTGAATGTTTGAAAATTTTATTTAAAAGTAAGAGATTGGAAAATTTATATATGCTGGATGTCATTTGTTTGTTATAAGTTTGTTGATTTATTAAAAATTATCCTTTGTTTCCAAAGCTAATTCACATTTTTAAATTTACTTAAAATGTAAGATTAACTATATGCTATTTCGATAAATATGTTTCATTAAAAAGTTATTCTTTGACTAGTTTTATGAGATTTATTATAATTGCTTTTGGAGTTGTACCACAATATTACAATATTTACGTTCATGAGATTTTATTTCAATAGTCTATTATCCTTTTTATCGTGATAAATTGATTTTAAGCTACTGTGTTCTTTTGGTAATCCTTCACATATCTGACCAGATCACTGCCAGATTAGTGGAAAATCACCAATAATTACACATTTAAACAGCAAACATTATTTATGATTGTATAAAATATAATACAGTTCATGGAAATAAGTTGTCAAATGCATAAAATAACTAAAATTACAAAAGGTGTACTGTTTAGTATTGATAGCCTACATTATTGCATTGAAAAAGAGGGCGTAATATATATATTTTTTTCTTTTGATTTGTGTGAATATGTAAAATTGCTGGAATTACTAGCTGGGCCAAAAAGGTGAAGTACTAGATTATATAAGTACAAAAGAAGGAATGTTGTACGTATATTAATTATTGATGTAAAAATTAAATATTATATTGCAATAAGAAAGTTTTCTATTGAATTTTATATGTCTTTGAAAATTGTATAGGACATTATTTTAGAACATTTTTGTGTGTACAGTACTCCCTTGGTAATCCTACAGATATGGACCATAGCTCTGCTGAATTATCCAAAATGTCCAATTTCTAGAAAATCACTATAACACATTTGGGGAACAAAGTTATGCACTACAGAATCTTGTTAAGTGGAACCAATAACTTGATTAACCTGGATCATATAAAGAATTTTTTTTTTTTTTTTAATTTGAGAAACAATCAGCAAATTTGCTTAATAACATAAATATGTATTTATTTCATTCTCATATTTTGAAAAATTGTTTTCTGAAATCTTTTAATTGCTATGAATATATTAAAGGAAAGGGGAGGCTTACAAATATTCTATACTAAATCAATAAAACTTTATTCCTCTTATCACCTGTGACAAATGGCATATGCCACACTATCTAATTGAAAAATGCAATAAAGTACCTTTTGGTGTGCTTCATTTGTTCACAAAATAGGCATCTTAGTCTTTGGTAAATGGAATCCATGTTAAATTTGTTCAAGATAAGTGTAATTTAGTATAAGTATGCTTTATTTCTTTAAATTTTTTCCTATTCACCATTTAATGAAGATTTTCCATTTCCCAGATTGGAACTATCCCATTAATCCAGCTTAACAATGTTTCACTGTATTATTAGATTAAATTGTATACAGTACTTGCTAATAAAGTGTCGTATGTATGAATTATTTAGTACTACAAAAAAAAATGTACAGTTTTTTTTTTATCGATAGCTTGTATTCCAATAAAGTAGAAGGCATTAAGTTTTCTATGACTTGTCATTGTGTAAAAACCTCAGATTATTTGTTGGATCGGAAAGCGTAAGTGCAGGATTATAGGGGGGTACTGTATTTAAATTGTCTGTTTGCTATAAAATGACATTTATAGTTTTGTACTGATACTTAAAGAATTAAAGTATACTTCTGATTTTGAATTATTCAATTTCTTTATAGAATATCATTTGTGGTCAGAAATATTTTACAGCTGTATAATTTTTTTAAGGTTTTTTTTTTTCCAATAAAAAATATAAGTTGATTTGCTTTTTATTTAAATTTCCAATTTTACTTATTTTTCAAAATGAAGGCTTTGTTAAAATTTAAACCTAAAATTCGTGTTTTTGTTAAGTTTTATTTCTTAATTTTCATAGATCTTTTCACATGAAATTTGGATTTTCTAATTGTGAAAAATAAAATATTTTTACCCCCTTTTTTAGAAACCTTGGTTGTCTGATACAAATTATTGTTTCTACGACTACCCTCATCATGTAAGTATTAAATTTATGCTAATGTATCTTACTTTTGTAATGTATTAAAATGTTACTTGGAATTTTTTCTAATTGATTGAAATAGGGATTGTAAACATTTATTTAACTTTTTGTTGATAAATTCAAATATTTCATTTTTTTTATATACTACTTTAATCTCTACCCCCCCCCCCTTTTTGCACCATATTTAGTATATTTAAATTGGCATCATGGTTAAAAAATTGCAGCTATGGTATGCTGTATAGTTCAAGTATCTGATTAAAAGTCATTTCTGAATAAAATTATTATGAATGTAGATTTTTTTAATGATAAGAATGGATTTGAAAATGAGTTGTTTTGCAAGTCTGAAAAACTGCATAATCCTTTTTGAGATTTTAAATTGTGAATGGTAAGTTGTAAAGTATAATGTATATAAGTTTCTATGTTTGGAAGTTATGTTTTAATTTAAAGTGTGTAACTCAAAAGTGTAATATAGGAACTAATATAAATATTATAATTTTTGTGGTATTTAATATCCACACTTTTGAAAATTACTTCTAGAAATTATCTTGACTGATATTTCATTAATGCTTAATAATTCAAAAGTTAAATTGAGGATTTGTACAGCAAACAAGACAATTAATAATCTCATGTTAAGTACCAATTGCTTTTATCCATTTTCAATGTTTAGACTTGCTGATTCATATATCATGTTAATAAAATATGAAGAAATAGCTTTAATAATCATTAACTGCTGTTGTGTGGATATCAGCTTTTTTTTAAAAAAAAAAGAAAAAATTATTTTGAGATTATACAATTGGTTAATAATTTTTTGAGTTTTAACTATACTACTATAAATATCAACTTTTTAAATTCAGCATAACCACTTCCAGTTAAGTTACGAAAAAACCTTGAATTTTCAAGTATTTTGAAATGCAAATCAATTATTGGACAATCAATAAAATTCTTAATTGCGTGTTGATTATGCTTTTTACCAACTTTCTGATATTTGTTGTTCTAATTGAAAATAATAGTTAACCTTTTTTTTTTTCAAGTAAAAAAAAATCAATAAAATGCTGTTATTTTGTTCATGAAATTATTTAGATCTCTCTAATTATTACTATTTTGATGACTGCATTTCATTTACTCACTATGTATATTGAAGAGAACATTTTTGGACCAATGTAATTAATGGTGTATTATGAAATCATTCTCTGAATTCTGTTATTTATATTTTTTTTCTTTGTATTATAATGAAATAATAAATATTATATTTCTGGTACTTGGATATCATTTTGGTAGAAGTTGCCAAATTACAGAATGTACGAAAATCTGATAGCCTAATTTAAGTGTTGGTAACTTTCTATGTTACTTTAGTTTTGTTTCTCTACCAATGTTATTTTCATTAGCCATGGATATCTGGCCTTCCAAAAAAAAAAAATTCTTTTTTTCAGGATACATAACCAATAGCCCTTGTATTGCTTTTAAGTGTGACATTAATTATCAATCAACTTCTTTAAGCATAATCTGAATTTTTAAAAATTAGAATATGTAATTATAAAAGAAACCTACAAAATAGGAGAATATTATCGATTTTATCTTCTATTTTGCTAATAGGAAGAACTAGCAGAAAACTAGTTTCCAATATGGAACTAGAAATCATCCTTATAATTTTGTGAATCCATAGGCCACATGTTGCACATTGAAAGAATGTGGGATTCAGCAAAATGCATATTAGAGAGTTATAGATATGGTTGACACCAACTTGAATCAAATCTAGCTGAATTTATATGATCCCAAGACTATGAAACTTAAGAATACAAGTGCTTTTTGTATTTTTAATATTTTGGAATGAAATTTTCGCTGAAGAAAATCACAATCTCCTTACAATATGAGAAATGTAATTAAACCTTATATGTGTATGTGCAAATAATTAGTAATTTTTTTTGCTCTGTCAATCATTCATCATCTGAAAACAGTTGTAAAATTTTGTCAATGTTGGATTATGATAATGCACAATATTGATTCAATGAAGCTAAAAGAAATATACATAAATTAGAAAATGTACCTAAAATCTGCATAAGTGTCAATTAAAAATAAGTGACTTTGTGAAAATTTTAATACAAATGATACTTACTGCATGTGACTTTTCTGAAGGTATTGATTTTAAGATTATACGACATTTATGAATTGTGTAATGATTAAGCCTTTAATTATTTTACCCTTTGTTTAAAACTCATTTGTATGATAATCATTACTCGAGCTATCATGTTTTCCTTTTATTAAAAGTTTCGTGCAAAGTATATTTAAAATGTATGATTTTATATTTTTAATTCGTATAAATATTAAAAACCTGTCAATTATCAATTAAAATTGGTGGAATAATTTAAATTTAATTAATATATAACATTGTACTTTCCCTTTTTTTTCATACCTCATTGAATTGTCCTGAATATTATATAATTGTTTTGTAAAATCATTTTGCATATTTAAGATTACAACAGAAATATTCTACTTAAACCATTCTTACCATGTTAATCTTGTGTACTCATTAAATAGTTTTACAAACTTTTACTCATTTGTCAGTGTAAGACAAATACATTTCTGAAACTATGAATAATTTAATGTAACAAATTTTTTTTTAAGTTTTGAATACCTGACTGATATTCTCATCACATAATGAAATTTACTCCTGTGTATTTTTATTTATTCATATAGAGGATTTTTATGATGACAGCTAACATAGAGAAGAAATTTGAAATACATTTTTGGGAAATGTTAAACTTTTGGGTTTTTTTTTTACAAGTTTTACTGTATGATGCATTTTTTTCCCAGTACATATGCATTCAAAGTTATTCTTTGTTTTAATTATTTAATTGGTTGTTTACATACTAATTTAGCACTTGGTATTCTTGGATTATCAAAATGAGATGGTTTTATTTTTTCCCCTCAGAGTGTGACAAATGATGTTTGGTGGTACTACATGCTGGAGTTGGGCTTCTATTGGTCTCTCACCTTTTCTCAGTTCCTGGATACCAAAAGGAAGGTCGGTCAGTTATTTTCAATTTATCGCATTAAAGTTCAAAGGAGCAAAGGTTTTGATTGATGTAATTGTTTTGAAAATTCTATTTATTTGTAGAGAATATTTTTTTTTTTAAATTTCCTATTGTTTTATTTTGAATTATTTCAATAAAATAAAATCTGAACGGGAATTAATATTTTTTGTTACTGAAAGAATTTTTAGATACTTTCTTCTGTTTAATTTCCTTCTTCTAACGTCAGAAATGTTAAAACGAAAAGTAATTTCAGTAAAATTTTTAGATGAATTATTTTACTTTTCTGAGTGCAGGTTTCAATGTTATTCATTAGATGTTAATTTATGGTTATGTATACACATTGTGGCATCTATTATAGAGTGTATTAAATCAATTGAAGTTTTTTTTTTCGCCAACCTTTCATGAAGTAATCTTAAGAAGCATTCCAGAGCTATCTTGAATCACTTAACATCTTTGGAGTCAAAGGTTTTGTTTTTCAGTAAGCTGAAATACTTGCTTTTTTATATTATTGCAATCCATATTGGAGCTTTTTTGGAGTAGTATTTCAATATCTACAGTAGGGTAAATTTACATTGTGAAAAGGCACTAAATTATTTATACTCTTACATTTTCTTACAATCGTGTTTTACTTCTTTTATTTCACCAGATTGAGTAAGTA
Organism: Nephila pilipes; assembly: GCA_019974015.1. Lineage (NCBI taxonomy): Eukaryota > Metazoa > Arthropoda > Arachnida > Araneae > Nephilidae > Nephila > Nephila pilipes. Next base: position 1,091,120 of record BMAW01100428.1, on the reverse strand, counting down.
TTTATCTCTTTTCACCTTGAATTAATGGGGTAGCTCAACCTATTTTCTTATAGATATTGTTATATGTGTTCTAAGCTTAATACCTAAAAAATGTGATTTGAAAATTTTCTTTTATAAGATGTGTGGTATATTTTTTTGCTTCTAGGACTTCATGCAGATGTTTGTACATCACATAGTCACCATTCTGCTCTTGACTTTCTCTTGGACGTCCAACCTCTTCCGTATCGGAAGCCTGGTGCTGGTCATTCACGATTTTGCTGATGTGCCCTTGGAGGTAAAATAAAGATATTGAAATTATTAAACTGAATGATTTTATTTAGATTATAGAGTGTGCATTTGGGATACCTTTGTTGATAGTGACCTCTTTAACACATTCCATCTTTGCTACATTCTAAAAATTGGGATGAGTACTGTAAAATTATTTCTCCTAATAATTTTAATCTAAATGTAACAAGTTCATAGTGAAGGAACAAACTAATTTCTATTTAATTTTAATTAAATTTCATAATTTTTTTAGTTATCAAAAACTAATATTTTAGTATTAAAGTAGGCTGTATAACAGCTGGTGAATATGGCTCTCAGAGCTTCATTGAGTTGAATAGCTCATGTCTAGATATTTCTGTTGTAAACCAATGCACGTTTATTCTGTTTGTGCTTTTATTTAAGTTTTTTAATAACACGACCTCGAAAAATTTATAAACAAATATTTAAACAAGAAAATAGAATCTTTTAAAAAGAAAAGTTTTGCTTTTTTGACAATAAGTGAAGTTTGTCTTATTTGTAAAGCTACAATTGTAAACTACATCGTTAGTAATTTATGTCAACATTCCCAGTTTTTGACTCAATATCCTTTTAATTAATTATTAATAGAGAAACTCGCATCAAAAACTCTTGTCTTTTAGTTGACATGGTGACATAGCAAAGTAAGCTAATTTTTTGATAGCTCAGAATATTGCTCTTGCAAATGTTCCATATTTATTTTTAAAAAACTTGGAATAAGTTATTAATTATAGATCCAGATAATAAAAACTGCTTAAATTGATCACCCATATTCTTATGTCATATTGTACAACTGAGTATCATGTTGGTAGAATTAGAAATGTTGAAAATAGTTTGATATGTGATTTTACTAAGTACTGCATTTAATTATGCTCTTGATAAGTCTACAGACATTCTGTATGTTCCACAGTTGGCCATTTTTGTCCTCTATGTATCTGCTGGCATAAATGCGAAGGGGAAAACTCTAGACCTAGTATATCTCATTGAATAACTTGCTTTATTTTGAACATGATTGAAATGCCTCATGATAAACTTACCTGTGTTGTGATTTACCCAATGTGCATTTCATAGTGAAGTTCTTCAAATAAGAGGATTTGTAAAAGATTGTTTTGCATATTATTCATTCAATTAAAGCATGTGGTCGATTTAAGAACTTTTTAGATCAGTTGTGAGTGAATGACTAAATTGATAAAATACTTAGTGATTTATCCTTATGGTTTATTATGAGATGTTAACTGGTATTATTCCATGTTATAGAACTCTTAAATCGTATAACATCTTAAAAAAAATATATATAAGGTGTGAATGTTAAATTACAAGACTGATGCTGCTACAGAAGTTTGCATGTGCTAAATGCCAGTGACCGATAGCTATTTAGCATGAAGCCTTTTCTTTAAAATGCACTGCTTCTCTCCTCTGTAAACAATCTGTATAGTTTTAGCCTTTGTTCACTTTAGTTATTATTACTTTTTTTTCTGCCTGAAAAATGGAACAATAGAACAACAAATTGTGAAATTTCACATAAAGCTTGGAAAAGGGGCTACTGAAACTTAAAATGTTGTTAAAAAAAGTGTATGGCAATGAATATTTATTGCTCGTGTGTTTTTGAGCGGTTTATGCATTTTCAAGACAGCCAGGAAGGTGTTGAAGATCATTCATACCTGGGTCGTCCATCCATGTCATAAATGTCATGTCACAATATCCCAAAAAAAATCTGTAATGTAGTTTGTGATCGGACCATCATTTTTATTTTGCTGATACTATAGGAATATACAAAGAAACTGTTTTTCAATAATTACATAATAATTTTAACAAGCAAAAAGTGTTTTGAACAGCAAGTGGCTCACAAAAACATTTGTACTTGCACTTTGTATGTTGTTGAAAATTACCCAAACTTATTGGAAAGGATAATAACGTGTGATAAATCATGGTTGACAATAATGCGTGATAACTTATGATCCTGAAACGAATAGCCAATCCATGCACTTGAAGAGCCCATCTTCACTGACAGCCAAAAATGCTTAAATGAGCGAATTAATATTTAAAGCAATGGTATTTTTTTTTTCTTCAATATTCTTGGGATTGTGTATCTTCACTGAGTTCCTAATGGTCAAACTGTTAATCAACTTTACTATCTTCATGTTCTTGCTGAATTCTATGAAAGAGTAACAGGAACTACCCTAATTATGGTATGACAAGACATTCCACATTGTCTTCCAAGAGGTTTTTAGCCAAGTACAGCATCCCAGTGAAAGACTATCTGCCTTATTTGCTGGGTCTCGAGCAATGCAACTGCTATCTGTTTCCTAAGGTGAAATCTGCATTAAAAGGAGATAGGTTTGAGTCTGTTGAAGCTTTGAAAGAGAAAGCAGTACAAGTCTTGATAGAGCTGACGGAAGACAACTTCCAGCACTGTTTCAAACAATGGAAGATTCATATGCTTGAAGGGGTAGAGGAGGGTTTGTATATTGAAGGTGATAATAAGTAAATATGTATTATATCAAAATAAAATGTTTTACAGTGTCAGTCTCGTTATTCAATAATCACGCCTTGTATATATAGAATGAGCAAATGAAATTTCACTCTCAAACTTAATGTTTCTCACAAACATGCTACAACACCTGCAGATTCTTAATTTGGCTTTTAAAGTAAAGGGGGGGGGGAATATTTGTTTAAATATCAAAGAAAAAATTGATTTGTTACAAACTATGTTTAGGTGTAAAGTTCAATTTCAGCCTTTTGTGTACAATTTTAAGGGGGAAAATATTGTTAATTATGTAATATATATATTCACTTTTTTGAATTATATGTGCTTTAAATAGTTTTCTGTGATTAAAAGCACATGTAATTAATATCAAAAGAGAAAAGTTTTAATGAATATAAAGGAAAATAGGACGAATTAGGAGATACCAAATAATGAAGTTTTGAAATGTTTAAAATTTACATTTGTGTATTTTGTGAACCTATTTATTTATATTGATGAAGATGCATTTCCAAATTTTAAAATAATGTTGAAAAGCAGTTTGGAAATTGGAAGTATTAGAAATAAATGAAGATCAGATATTGCTAATGTAACACAAATATGCTTCTATAATTGAATTTTGGAAACTTCTGCCAGAATAAAAATATGTTTTGTACTACATATTTATGTGAATCATTGTACTCCACAACGAAGTTTGTGAAATCATAATATTCTTTGCTGACCAATCATCCCAGAATTGTTGCTAAAATGCATTAGAGTTTTCTTTTTTTCCTTGAACCCATTCAATACCAAATTTTGTAAGTTCATCTAATGTCCTCATTAAAGGATTGACTTTTTATTAATACAATTTAATTATAAAATTTTGAATTCATTATATGTACTTTATATATCACATAAAGCTTTTGAAGAATGTATAAATATTAAATTTGAATTGACTTGTATAATGCTATGTAACTAAGTTGCTGCTCTTTATAATATATGACACACCTCAATGTGGCTGACATTGACCTCTTACTGCCCGTTCTCTGATTTTTCTTAAAAATAAAATATTTTAATTCTTCAAAAAAAAATTTTTTTTTAATTACATAAATTAAATACAAATCTCATGTCTTTTGTTGTAAAAATGATAATGCATTGTAGTAACTGATTTTTCAAGCATATTAAAAGATTTGTATGATTAATTTTTATACTATTGTTCATTATATGCATTACTGAAACACTTTTTGTGTGTATATATATGTAGGCTGCCAAGATGGCAAAGTATGTGGAGAAACAGCGTGTAGCCGATATGTGTTTTGCTGTGTTCACTGTGGCATGGCTTATTTCGCGCCTGGGACTCTACCCATATAGGTAACTTTTTCATTCTTCTAATTATTCTAAAATATATATACTGGGATAATTGAATTTAAATTGCATATGAAAGTAAAACAAACACACAACTTGGGTACTCTTTTTGTTTAATGTTACTAAATATTTGAATAAATGATTTTTAAAAAATACAAAATTTGTTGCAATATGATCTTTTACTTCTAATAAGTTTAACAGATGGCAGCTCTACAGGATTAAATGATTTTAGTCCCTTCATTATTGGGTACAAATTTAGCACCCTGCATTCACTGTCCTGCGAAGGATTAAACAATGGCACTCGTATCCAAATCCTTCTTTACTCTTAGGCATCAAACATCCTGCGTACAATGATAAAAATTGCTTGCTATTTCAACAGTTGTATCTTCATAGTTCTGTAAACCTGAAAACATGTTTTGAATTGGCCATATTTGATTCTATCAAAGTTATTAAGGCCTTAAGAAATAAGCATCATATTACTGTTGGAAAATTTAATTTCACCGTGCATCAAAGATGTACACACTTGAGAGGAAAGTGCATATAAAATGAGTTTAATACCTCTGTCAAATAACATGCTCTCTCGATTAATACAAGATATATTAGATGTTGCAAGCACTCAGTCACAATTCATATCAATGGTTCTGAAATTTTCTATTCTAACCTGTAAAAGTTCCTATGCTGTGCAATAATTTGTACTGCTGGTAATTGCTAAATACTTGAAATAATTAATAGAGAATCTCTTAATGTGTCACTCACTCATATGATTCATAAAAACTTAATTCAAGCAAGTGATGATTTTTTTATTGAAAAAGGAATTCAGTGGTCAAATTATGTTGGGCTCACCACATATGGAGGAGAATCAATGAAAGGTTGCTACTCAGGCCGTTGTTGACATGTAGCAGAAATAAGTCCCAAAATAAGAACTTACTGCTGTAATCATTGATAAAGCCTTGCATTATAAAATTTTCCTCCAGATTCGCAATACGATCTGGATGAAGGGGTTAAGATATCAATTTTATCAAAGCATATCCTACCTACTCCAAATTGTTTAAATTGCTGTGGGAAGACATGAATACTTTGCTTTTTGCACTCTGAAACTTGGTGGCTGATGTGGTTTGGAAGTCCTGATATGGCTGGTTGAGCTTCATCACAGGTTATTTTTTTATATGGTTGAGTATTCTTTTAAAATATTGGATCCAGGATTATAAAGTCTTGCATCTGAGAGTTATTTTACTAAATTAAATCTTTCACTTCTAAAAAGTTGCTATATTTTTTAAGTTCTATCCATGAAAAAAAAAAGATTTTCAGGCAAAATACATTTAAAAAAATATCCAGATTTTCCAGTATGTCCAAAGCACTTACAATTTTGTGTCAAAAGCCGAGCAAACTTAACAGTCTATGATAAAATAGTTGTGCACTGAGAAAAGATTTAAAATCCTTGTTTGAAAAATATTTTTCAGAGCCAAAGAGAAATGATTGTGGAAGTTTAATTCTTTCAAAGAATATCTTAAACTAGTTTCATTATCGTTTTCCGAAAAGCAGAAATTGTTGGAGCTGAGTAAACCTAGTCAGTACTTGGCTCATTGTGGTGATAAATGCAGTAGACTTTCTTAATAAAGGCATTATTTTTATGCATGTTTTACACACACACATATATATTGAAGCTAATTAAGTACAGCTCCTAATTTATCCTCCATTGAGTGTAAACTCTCTCAGCATTATGATTCAATACTGTCTGAAATAAGGCATTAGTTATCTCCCCCCCCCCCCTATCTTTGTGTTAATTTTCTTACTTATTTCAAAGATTTTTTTTTAAAAAAAAACTATGAAATGAAAGAATCAATTATTTAAATTAATTTTTAACTGGCACCTTTTTGGGGAAGTTTTTGGAATCTGTAATGGATGGAACATATTTGTGGGGGGGGGGGGGGCGATGTGCCGCGATGATTTGGGTTAGAGGTAAGCAGAAAATTAAACCAACTAAGGGGTCTGGTCTGAAAAAGGTTGGGAACTGCTGATATATGCTTACAGCTTATTATCCAAAGATTTTTTTACCAGCGATCATTTTATTCATTTGCTTGTTTCTATTAAAAATGTATATTTATAATATATTTCCAAAATATGGTTCAGTTTTATGTTAAATATTTAGCTATGTGAAGAACGGTACTCTAGCTTGTACAATATATAAGTTGAAGTTATTCCTGAATTATTTATGAAAACTTTTATTTTTAAAGACAAACTATTCTGTAATGCAGGATCATCTACAGCACTCTCTATGGGGCCTTGTTCTTTGTGCCCATGTTTCCAGCTTACTATGTCTTCAACTCTCTGCTATGTGCTCTGCAGGTGTTGCACATCGTGTGGACGTGGATGATCATTAAGATTGCCCTCAGAGCCCTCTCCTCAACAAATCCTGGGGTGAGTAAAACCATTCTTGTGATTTGTACATTATACTTACTCTAGCTGAGTGAAAAATTTCACTGCCAGAAACTTTATACACATTTTAAAGCAATCAGTATTTAAGCATTACTTAATTAGGAAATGAAATATGTCATCATTAAGGAATTTGTTTGGTTATCTTTAATAAATATTTCTTATTAATTATCATGGAAAAGAAAAATGAGCTATTATAAACATATCCATCAACATACGTATCATCATTTCCTGCATTAAAAAAAATGTGTATGCTGCAGACAAATGAGATTTTTTTTATTATTATTTAAGTTTTTATTATATTATAGTCTAATCTCCCCTTCCCATTTCTTTGGTTATTTATTTAATGTGTTATTTTTTTAAAACTTTCTTTTATAAATTAATTACTCATTTTTAGTATTATATTCTTATGACATGCTTTTTTTTTTATAGGGATTTATGTTTTAATTGCATAGCAACATTTTTGTTTTCATTTTAAAAATTAGTATTAATTTATAGCATTAAAAACTCTTATTTGAATTCACTTATTTAATAACTTTTAAAACATCTTCCTACATAGCTTTTTTTTTTTTTTTTTTTTTTTGTTCTTATTTCAGTATTTGCAGAAATTCGTTTTAAATTATAATGTGGGCCCAAATTCAGATGATTTGTCATCATTTAATAGTTATATTGTTGATACAGTCAAACTTTGCTATTATGAACCTAAGATATTGCAAACTCTTTCAATAGTCCCAACTGAACTCCCATTTAACTATTCTTATTTGAATCATTCCTGAGAAAACAAAAGTCCATTTGAAATGAATAAAAATTTCCCTTTCACAGATTTTTTTAAAAAAAATCTCAGAGGAAGAGCATTGCTAAATTTCTGTTTCAAATCCCACACTGTCATTCTCCTCACCATTTCTGAGAATCAGCCATTAGTCTGCAATGCAGACTATACTCTATAACTCTTCCCCTCACTAACTCGGAGCAATTGGGGAATGAACAATAGAGGTATTGTTTGATGTTCTTTTCTGGCTCCAGGCCCACTGTAGCTCATTCATGTTGTAAGAGGCAACTAAAATGGGTACCCAGTGTCTGGAGGTATAGCCAGGCACCCTGTCCCTGGGGATTATATCAGGGGACCTCAGGGACTTGCCTTCTTTAGGTAAGTACGGGCATCATGACCCCGAGGTACCCTAGTGATCTTTTTCTTTCCCATGGGGTTTACTGTCTTTGGTAAACATGGGTGACGCATTCCTGGGATACCCTAGCGATCATTCTTTATTTTCAACCCTCCTTCTTGTATACCAATTGTCTTTTTTTCCCCATTTTTTCACGTCTGGACCACAGTTAAATCTTGTTTGACACAGCATAGCCACATCTGGCTCTTGCTCCAATAACCTTTATATTCACTCACTCCAGCTCCAGGCATTGTTTTTGGCTGGAGATTGAAAAGATGGGATTATAATGCAAAATATGATCCTTATCAAAATCTACAGTTTCCTACATTTGGAAAAATAGCAGATTGATTCTGGATGCTCTCAAAAAGAAAGAAAAATCGGAATTAGGAAAGAAGCCACATCATGCTGAAAATGAGAATGTAGAAGATATTCTTATATTATTCACCTTTTGGTGGAATCGAAATCTTCATTTTGACAAGAGTCTTGTTGAAAAATGCAAATGAATTTGCTGAAAATTTTGAAAGAAGAAATAGCTAATTGGACAGATTTAAAATGCAGTAATATTTCATGCACCAAGATTAAGGGTAAAGAACTGAAAGTTTCTGTATCAGATGTGAAAAACCAAAAGATTCAAATGTGGTCTGATGCTATTAGGGATTATGCAAACAAATAAATTTTTATTGCTGAGGGAGGTGGAATATTTTACAAATTTCCGAATCAAACTTTTAAAGAGGAAAAATGCACCAGTGGGAAGCTATTTTAAATAACTGTTCTCATGTGTGTGCAAACATGGAGGATCTGAAAAAGAATAATACCTTTGATGAGCAAAACTCAAGTCCTAGATATTTTAACAACATTAAAAAGCTACTTGTAAGTTACAAAGCTAATTAAAAAGCTTGGATAATCGCTGTTTTTTTTTAAGAGCTTTGTTAATGGGACAACAATGAATTGGTGAAAACGAATGCGCTAGATTGTTTTCTTGATAAACAATTGCATTTCTCATCCCTACTTAAGTGTTCTTCAAGCTTTTTTCCCCTTTACCTTATCAATACAATTTCTCTGCTGTGTAATTGATGGATCAGGATGTTATTTACAGCTTCTGTTCTTTTAGCTATTAAATCTGTGTATTTGAAAAGTTACGAAATGATTGGTGATTGAGGAATATATCTCTTTTAAAATCTCTTATCTCTTAATATTATTTATTAAATTATCTCCTTTGGAAGCAGTGCTTTTATGGTACAAGTCTTGGAGAAAAGTCATTTCCACAACAATTCTCTCGACATATAAGCCTGTGAAAGAATATATTGGAAGCAAGAGTGAGAGAACAATTGCAGATGATGAAGATGACTATGGTTTGAAAAGCATCGAATCAATATTTTCCCTAAAAATTAAGTTGAAACACTTTGAATTGAGAGATAATGAGATATGTACTTAGTTCTCCTAGCAACTAAGACATTGTATCCAAAATAAAGCAATACAATGATGATTCAACAAAACAGTGAATGCAGACAAAGATGTTTTCTCACTCTCAGATGAAGAAAGTTAATTGTTGTGTCTTCAGTCTCTGAACTGATAGCAGCTACAAACATTAAGAATACTTTTTTTCCAACTAAAATATAAACAAAAGAACTTGGAAATCTTTTCCAATCATTGAGAAAAAAATTGGTACCTTAAAATTGAAATGTTCATTTCTAATATGCAATAAATTGCAAGTATTGATACAGTAATCTCAGTAATTTGATAGATGTTGTACAACACTACTGCCAGAGATTACTGTAAAATCACTAATAACATATTAACAATAAAAGTTATATATTGTATAAAATTTAATACAATACATGCATATAAAATGTCAAATACAGGAAATAAAAACTACAAAAAATATGCTGATGCATATTGATAGCCTATATTATTCCATTGAAGTCGATAACATGGTTTTTTTTTTTTTTTTTATTTGCCTGTCTGTATAAAAATATAATTTACTGACAGGAACTGGAAAAGTAAACTTCCAGATTGTAGAGGGAATATTGAAGATTTTTTAATAGCTTATATAAAGTAATTAATAATTTATTGGTAAATTATGTGTAATCTTAATTGACAGCTTCCAACAAAATCACCATCAAATGTCAAGTTATAATGTTTCCATGAAATAGGATACAGTGAACTCTTGGTTTTAATTAAAACTTTTTGTTCGGTTTACTGACAATTCATTATAACAGTGCTCAACTTCATTACTTATTTATATATAAATCCTTATCATACACCCAGGCTTAATTAAAACATATTTTCGAATGAGGAGGAGAGAAGGATTTGCTAATCTAGAATTCTTTTGATTATTTTTTGCACTGTAACAGTATATATCTTGACGTATTAGCATATTAATTTTTTGTATATCACCTGCATTCAAGAGTATTTGTAATATTTTGATTTTTAGCAATTCTGAATTCGATAATTTAACGTCAAAATTTATTAGATGCAAGAAGATGCAATTGGTCTTCTCAGGGTACTTACCCCAGCCAGGATTTTATCCTCAATCTCATTGAAAGTCGATTTTGAAACTGAATTATGGATGTACATTAACCTGGAAGTAAATTAAAATTATTAATAAATAAGTAAACAATATACTTAAAATTGAATTACTATTGATAAATCAAAAGTTAATTGCTTGGTTTGGTAAGTGAGGAATTTTAATTAGAGATTTTAAAACTTATTATATAAGTGATAATTCATATTATTACTGTCATAAGAAGTTAAGCTTTTTTTTAAATTCAATATTTTGGTGACTGTTCTAAGCACAAATATTGTTTTCATTTAAATACAAAGCCAGATCTCCATTTTGAGAACTTGGGAAGATAATCTACATTTTGATAACTTTTAGTAAACATTATTTTAAAATTTATTGTCAGTTCAAGTTCTTAACAAGTAATTTAGTTTATATCAGAGTGGTTGTACATTAGCAACTATCTGGTGTTTAAAGGGAGAAGTGGGGACTGGATTTGGTTGACTGATCAGTGAGCAAGAGTTTTGAGTCTGATTTGGAAGAATATTTGGGACAGAAATTTTGCCTTGGCTCAGTGAAGCTAAGAACAAGAGATTTGATTGGGTTTGGAGTGTATCTTTGTGCCATGGTAGCAAGGAATGGCAAAAGCATCCCATTGCATGTCTTAGCAGAGAGACCTTTAGGAGTAGGGGATGAACCCTTGCCCCAGTTTAAAATGGGAAAATTTTGAGGGGGAGGGGATTTCATAAGTAGTTCACTAAGTAATCTCTTTCACACACAACAGGTGTGTTGTTGAATATTATTCCTACATTGGGTATGTTTTTTTAATAGATATTTTGGATAATTATCTGTATTATTAAAGAACTTTATGGATTCTTTTAATGAAGGTTCTAAGGCAAGGTGGTCAACTTATAGTGTATTATGCATCAATTATTTTTGACATGCAAGTTCAGATGTGCCATAAAACTTGAGCACTTCTTATACTTTCTTACATTCATGGTTAAGGATTGATAGTTAGAGATAAGGATAGGATTTGCTTTGCCTGGGTTGGTAAAGGAATAACTTAATCAGGCAGTTAAATTAATTTAAGCCTGTTTAATGAAGCTCCAATTTACAATAGTCAAGAATGATCTATACTAGAGGATGATTGCTTCATGATGATGCAATGGCTGCCAGAGAGTCTTATTTGGACAGATAACTCTAGGCCGCAGTTGTTGGTATTCAGAGATAGATCAGCTTGGAACTTTGATTTGTCGGTTCTCTCGGCTTGCTAGAAGAAATGGTGACCCTGGCTTATGTTTAATAACTTTTTTAATAGAAGTATATTAAGAGATATAATTTAATTAACATTTTAAAATGATTTAATCATGTGTAAAAACAGATAAACATTACTTACTATTAATGAAACTTTTGAGCTGGTTTGGATTTTGCTTAGTCTTTTCAATGTTTGGGTGTTAAATTTATTACTGAGAGTAATAGAATATTCCTTGAATTTGAATCAGTTATTTGCGACCTTGTTTTGTTTTTAATCAATTTCATTGATGAAAATGCTTGTTCCTCATCTGTATGTGCATCATTACCCTGAGGTACTCTAGTGATCTTTCTTTCCCTTTGGGTTTATTGTCTTTGATAAACAAGGGTGATGCGTTCGTAGGATACCCTAGCAATCCTTCTCTATTTTTTACCTCCTTCTTGTCAAACCATTTTCTTCTTTTTCCATTTTTTCACACATCTAGATCACAGCTTTACACTCACTCACATCTGTATGTCATTCCAAATCAAAACACATAATTTTTTTTTACTTTTTTCTTAATTTTGAGTAATATTCACATGGTAATGAACATCAAAAGCAGTTTGATCTGAAAAAAGCTTGTCAAATTTTATTTTTAAGAATGAATTTGTTTTTAAATCAATCAGTTACATTTGTTAATTACTAAGAATCTGCATTGTTTTGCTCACTTAAATGAAAATGGATTTATAAAGGCAAGAATGCAATTTTCATTAGCAAAATCATGAAAATCATTTTTAAATGTTCTGTATAATATCTTGACTTTTGACTCTCAATATATTTGATCAAATTGCTATTATTCTCAGCACATTCACTCTGATGTCTCAAGTATGGAAATTGACTCAATTCATCACTTTCTAGCTGAAAGATGAATAGTTTTAATTTCATTTCAAGTGAGCTAATGCTATTTATTAATGATTTATTCATGTCATGAGTAGTTTTAAATTTATATTGTTGAAATGTTTAGTTATACAACTAAAAATGCCGAATCAAATAGTGAATTGCTGTCAAATAATAGGCTTCTTTCATCAGGTAGTTAATTTTTCAGTTCTAAAAAAAAATTTAGAACTGAAAATAGCTTTTTCAATTACCAAAATCTACTCAGATCCTGTCAGGCATTTCACAGTGAATGTTGAAATCACAATGCTCCAAATCTAACTATTTAAAATATTTTCTGAATTCTGACCTGCTTAATGCTCTTGCTCTGGTTTTATTAACACATTTCAAAACTAATAACATATTACATATTTAAAATTTTGGCCCACAGTGCCTCTTGGTGCATAATGCAATGATAGTTTAGTATAAGAGGATTAAAAACATTTTCTAGGAAACTTAGTTCCATCGACTTTACCTATCATTGATGTTTCTCCATCAGCATACAGACTGGTGAGTTTGCTACAAACAGCTTTTTAATTTTCTAGATGGCTCTTTGCTGCAAACATCTATTAGATTTAGATGATTTTACTTTTTCTAATATGTTTAATCTTCTTGACTCCATATTGACAAGTTCTTCAAAGATATGAAAATTCTATCATCAATTCTTCTTATAAAATTGTTTAACTGTGCAACATCAGACAAGTCTGTTGATTTGTCCAAAGTTAGAGGGGGAAAAGTACGAAAATTGACAAGGTCTACCAATTGCTGAGTGCATCCTGATATAATTCTTCGATACATTTCATAACTGTCTGCCTTGATATAACAATTTCATGTTATGTAAAAAAGTTCTTTCATAAACAAAGCAAAAAAGTTTTCTTGGTGAATTTGCTATAAATAAAATCTCATTTTTTTGTCTGTAGTCACTAGAGTTCTTGGATTATTGCCTCTTGCTAGTATCATTGTCTTATCTAAATAAGTGCATAAAATAGCATTGTGTTGCATAGGTATATCATTTACATAAATATTGAATAATGTAGGTGTTAATAAAGATTCTTGTGGGTTCCAGTTTCAATATTTCTGGCATTCTATTGATGCATAGATTTGTTTACCTTATTTCTTATGTCATCTTTTCAAATTTTTAAGGCATTTTTATTGATCATTGCTTAGAATATTTGATTGCTGTAGCGAAGACATTACTTAATAAAATAAATTTTTTGACTGGGTCAAAGCAAAATTATCCTTAGAATTGATGCAATTTCAGTATTGCTTTCTCATACATGAAACTTTTTTAACAGATGACATAGATAAAGAGCTCTCATCTTAAATTTTCCATTAAGTAATCAATTTGATTTTTTTAGTCTTTTCAACTAAATTTGTTTGCTATGATAATATGAAAAGCATGATTTTTGTTGTTGTAACTATTGATTTGGGTAAATTGATCACTTTTTATAATTATTAAATTGATTCTTCCATTTGCTTCTGCTAAATTGATGTATTTCTCATAGGTGAAGGATCTGCGCAGTGACAGTGAAGTTAGTTCCGAGAGCGACACTGAAAATGAAGCCAAAGACCTCTCTAGTCAGGACACCAAGTGCTCTTTGGGAAGAACTTCCTGATTCCGGAATGTTCGAACTGCCACCCCAATTTCATTCCGCCACAACTGGCCATTCCAAAGACTCTGGGCTGCTATGGGGATCAAATAGTTTAATTTGTTTTAGGCTTTGCGTGGACAAAAGTCTATCTCTTTGTTCATATTAGCAGTGATGAATTGGTTTATGATGCTTCTAAATATATGTAGTGTCGTGGGTGATTGTGTCTTATTGATCAAAAAAAATGTTTCTTTTGTTAAAAAGGAATGAGATAAAAGAATCTTTAAAGACAATATGTACAAACATAATCATGTATTATCATTTCAAATATGCAAAATAAATTATTTTTATATTGTTTTATGATTTTGAGATTGATGCACAGACATGATTTTTTTTTTTGTCACAATTATATTAACATTGTTAGATAACATTACAATTTACTTTCATTTATCTTTTAGTTCAAACCTTCAAAAAAGTTTACAATGTGTGTTTTTGGCCGATTTATTAAAAAAAATTACTGTAACGAGAAAATGGGAAACTTCTTCGTAAATTTCAGCCTTTTAGTGAAAGGATCATGAAGGTGGAACACTCCCTCCCCAATAAAGTTTGGGGGTAGCATTATTTTTCAATCTCGTAAATATTTGGTATTTCTTAATTATATTTAAGAAATACATTCAATAATTTGAATCTGATTCTCGTTTTTTACACTTTTATTGTATACATTGTACATTTTGTCTGTCTTTTGTTAAAGAAACTTTCCTTCTATTTAATTTTTTGTGATAATTTAATTTTTATAAAAAGAATCTTAAGAATTATATTATAGATTTTGTTCCACAATCACCCATGAATGGTATCCAAAGATAAATTTTATGTGATGCTTCAAAAAGTCAAGTATTTGAAGCTTGTTATAGATGTATTGTTTGCGTACTTTAATTTGTGTACTTATGTCTCAATCCATAGCACTCATTTGAACTGAAGATTATTTAAATGAATTCTGTGGAGTGAGGTTAGTTTTGATCTACCTACACTTTCAATTTTTGTTGCTACTTAAAGCGTTTAGAACTATCTGGTCATTTTTAAGGTTAGAAATGTGCTTTGCATTCCATATCTATGTTTGAGGGGGAAATACTCATTATATGCTGTTGAAGAGTGTACAGTTTCATAGTACACATGTATAATTACTTATGTTGTTGACTTTATGTAACACCTTTTCCTCCTGTGGTAATAGTTTAATAATGAAATTTTATTCTGTGCTTGATAACTTATTGAATTTTATTTTGTGATCATATCCATACTATTTTAGTTGTGTGTGCTGTCTTTTTTTTTTTTTTTTAATATACAAATATCAGAACCTATCAGTTTGTTAGCAATTTATTTAACTGATGAAACATGAACCTAATATTCCCATGTTAAGAGTTTTTTTTTTTTTTATGTGGGGATGGAGCAGAAAAACTTTAAATATATAGAGCTTGTGAAATTCTAGGCATAAGCATCCACTTCAAAATTTTGAAATGCTATTTATATTCAAAACGAGAGTTATGTAAATGAGAAGGAAAAACGTTTGAAATAGCTTAATTGTTAGAACATGAAAAGTAAATCCTAAAAATATGGTATTTTGAAACACAATCACAGAGTACTGGTTTTAAAATACAATGGAGTATAACTTCTATATTTTTTAAATATCACATTTCTATGCAACAAATCAAAGATGCATTTAAAATTTCTTTTTAAGATATTAGCTTCTGTACTATGTTTTTGTCTTAGCAACTGTTTTTGAGTATTGCTTAAAATATTGAAACAGAACAATGGGATTACAAGTTTCCATACTTCTTCCCCAGATCGAATTGAAAACCTATTTTTAGGACTTCCTTTTTGTAGAATAGCATTAAGTGTTACAACTACATTAACTTCAGCTTGGTAAATTTATGGTTAATCAAATGCAGGACATGTGCTGTTTGGTGCATGATTTTACTCAGGAAAATTGTATTTATTAAGTGCTATCTTGGTTTATTAATTGCATTGTTTTTGCACTTATATCACAGGTTCCCATCAATACTCAAGCCTATTCTTGTCCTACAAGCTTTGATATTTAGATTAATGTGTTAGCACAGGAAATATTTATATATACATTTCAAATCGTATTTGCTTGCGAAATGTTGACTTGTGACGTTGGAGTAATTCGCAAACGAAAATGAGAAGTTAGAAATTATTTTAGGGTTAGTTATAACCCTACATTATATAATTAGCACATCTCTTTTCTAATATTTACTGAATTTCTACCCTTCCTAATTAAATTGATCTCATTAAAAATAACTAAATGCACAATTAATAGTTCTAGAAAAAGGCAACTTTTAATATCTGTTTAAAACTTTGAATGTGGGGTAGCCTATTTTTAGATGTAATCTTTCAACTTAGGGCATAAATTATGAAATCTGGAAGCTTAATGCAAGAGGAACTTTATAAGCATTCAGGAATTCAATAAGGCAGAAATAACTTAATTCTTTCAGAAAGTTAATTTTGTCCTACCAAGTAAGATATCCTATTTCTATGGTATGAATTTCTTTAACTTCAAAAATCATTCTCATTGAAATAAAACCCACAAGAAACTGATTTGCTGAAAAGGCATTTTGGTAATGTTTCTAACATTCCCATAACATCGTGTGCCTTCACATTTTCATAATGTGGCCATAGCTTATTCTTGTATTCTCAACTGTTGCAAAATGTAAATTGTGAGAGTATATATATATATATAGTGTTGATCATGCAATGTAGATATGAGTCTCTTTAGTGCTGTTTCATATAGATCTATTTTTACTATCATTTTCCCTATGTTAAATTGAAATCGTTATCTATTACTACTGTATGAAAGTTCAAAATTTTGATTTTAATGGACAAATATGCATGCCCAAATTCTCATTGAATACATATTTGATTTTTCACCTATTTAATTAATAATGGATATGTATATCAACTTGTCCATGGGCATGTCTTATGCAAGTTAATATTGTTCTTGGTCTCCATCCTTAATGTAATGGAGATCTTCTCTAAATTAGATTTTAACTGGTTAAAAATTGTTACATATAATTATATTTAAAAAAAAACCTACAAGGTTGTATATTAAAATGTAGCATGGTTTCTTTTGTAAGTCAACATCTAGTCTGTGTGGTAACCTTGCAAAATAAATTGGAATTCTCATATAGTGTTGTTTATTTCAAACAAATTCATGACAATGTGTACTGGGGGAAATTACCATTGAATAAGATGAAACTTTTCTTTTTTTTTTATACTTTATTTTCAGTGATAATATACAAATTTAGAATCGTAATTTCTGGAAAAACCAGCGACTCTTGCCAGTCTTGTACCTGAAAGCAAAAACATATTAGGAATCTCATTTTTCAATGAAAAAAAGATAAAATATTTCTGTAAGTAGTCCCATAAATTTAGGGCATCTTAAGGTCCAAAAAATACAATAGAAATATATGTAGATACAGCTAAATTTAGTAAATCCATATTTATTACTAACATGACGTAAGATATCAAATTTCCAAAAAAAAAGTTAGATCAAGATAACAATTACTAAAATCTATAAATACACATTTGGCCAATGAAAGTAAAAAAAATTTTTTTTTAATCAAATCCATTTAAAACCTACAAGTTTTCTCTGTCATCACTATATTGAATGAAATTTTAGTTGCTACCCTAATCAACCTTAAATGTCAATATAAAAATTCATAGTTATGAATTATAAATTTCATTTTGAATTCAACTGTATATTAATCATTACATGTGCAATTTAATTCTGACACTGTGGTAATATTGATTGCAGATATATTTTGTTTAGATGTATATTCTTATATACTTAAACGATAACACGATATTAAAATTTTTCTTTACACATTTAAAGGAGATACAGATTAAATGTACAATTGACATCTGGACATACCTTGCTTCTTGAAATCAAATTTTATCTATGCAACTGTTAAAATATTTCACTATATAAACTTAGGACTTTAGTAAATGAGGATTTCGAATTGCATATTTACTAAAATCAAGCAACTTATGGTCATTATACATCAATATTGGTCTTGAGAACAGTCGATTTTTTAAATGAAAATTCTAATTAAAACATAACTATAAACAAACTAAATGTAAAAAAGGCTCTTCCCTAAGCATACCTTTCTTCAAACTTGACTTTGATATCCCTCCTGGCCTTTTTTCTCTTGCCTGGGTCTTTCAAGACTTCCTTATTTACCACACTTTTGTCAAACGCTATGTCCACCATGTACCTAAACAAATAATTCAATATGATTCCAAACTACATTTAATTAACCAAAATGTTAGGACATGCTTTGTGCCTTTTGAGAACAAAAGCCTTATAATTAACATACCTATTCAATTGTTCCCCAAATCTAAATGAAATTGTTTATGATTTAACAAACATAAAGTCATTTATGTAATGCCTTAGTGAAAAATATATACATGCTTGATTTCAATAGTACCTACTACATTTCTTCTATACAAGCAACAAATAAAACAATCTGATATGGTAAACCAACATTTCCTCGGTTGATTCAGTTTTTTTTATTAACGTCACACTAGAAGCAACACGAGAGCTATTGATGACGGACCTCGTCATTTGAACCAAAGTCAAGTGACGAGGATGACACCCGAGCTGGCACCCCCTCTCTTAACTTCCACACCATGCCAACGGGAGGACTTTGGGCCCCCGAACAGATTTAATGTGCATCAGCCCCGCCTACATGGCGAGTCTTTGGTGGCCAAGGATCGAACCCACGACTGAACGAAAACCGCTTGTCCACGACCTTGACCACTAGGCTACCGCAGCTCCCTCAGTTGATTCAGACATGCAACTGTGCTTAATTCATGGAATGCAATTAAATAAAAGAAATCTTTTGTTAAACAGGAATGATGGAATGTATTTATTAATATTCAGGTTAACATTAGCATTAATTGAAGAGATAAAAAATAATGCTCTATAGTATATTTATAATAAATTTCCTATAGAAATAAGATGCATCTGAAGCAGTGATAATTCCTAGATAAAAAGTTAGAAATTGAAATCAAGGATTTCTTTCCTTTCATGTTCCAGATACGAAAGAAAAAATCATGTTAACAATTTCAGGAAATTCACAAATTATTTTTTAAAATATAAAAATTTATATTCAGAATTTAATGTACTGTAAGAAACTCATAAATATAGATCATTCCTTTTTTAATTTTAAAATAATTCCTTTAAATAGCCGTTTAAATTTTCTTTGCCCTAAATAATGGTTTTCTAATTGCATAACTAAATCACTCAAATACATTAACTTAAAAAAATATCTTGCAAATAGTATATATCACATAAAATACTACCCAAATTTTGATTTAATCTAATAGTACACATATATAAATATTTCCAATTCAAAAACAAAATTCCATCGTATATAAAATTCCCTCCCCCCTCTAAATTCCTCAATTTGTTAAATTGAAAATCTAATAGTATTAGTCCCAGAACGAAAGAGAAAAGGTATAAGTAGAGAACTGGTTTCTGCTACTTGAAAATACAAACAATAAGTTTAAATGGGAATAGAAAATAGAATGTTGAGTTTTTCAAAAGATGAAAATAATTCTGCTATCCTATAAATAAAAAAATGCAGTTTGGCTCCATACAAACAAACGACCATCAAAGAAATCTAATTTAATTCTTTGCAGTTTATGCCACCAACATTTATAAATATAATCAAAATGATACTAATTAAATGAACAAATTATTTGATAAATGTAATTACACCAATAGTCTTCAAAACAGAATATAAATAACATTCCGAAGCAGACTGGATTTCTGTTTGCAACAGTAGGATTAAATTCTACGATTAAATTCTGAATACATAATACATTGGTATTTTATTCTATTCTCTGATTGGCAAGATAATTTTTAACTTGAACTTTTTTTTCTTCCAAATCTAGAATGACCTCCCCTTTTCTTACCTAGTGGGCATGAGATGGTTGTAGTTTACAACTCTAACAAATGGCTTAATTTTACTTCTTTTTTCTATTGTTTTCTTATTCATACGTCGTATCACCCGTCGAGGATAGCGGTCGATTCCAGCAATAAGGGCATGGCCATAAGGCTTGTCTGATGTGCCCTCATCATTGTTCTGCAAAAGAGAATTGAATACATTTCATCTTCCATGTTTATTACCTTTCAACTCCAATGTTAGAATATTGCACTGTCATAATTAAAGATATAAAATCTACATATATTAAACAAGTAAATATACAAAGAAACTTTCAACAAAAAAAAAAATTCAAACTACACTTTAAAAATGCCACTAAACGGCAATCTCATATATTTTACAGATATGGTTAGAAATCCTAAATTATACAAAATATTAGTACATAAAAATTTAAATAAGAGAAGCAACAATTAGCTTAAGTTGAATAATATAATTCAAATGAAAGTTAAACAGCCTATTTAATTAAAACTTAACAAGGTGTTAAAAAAAAGGGGTCATTAGGAGTAAAAATACTTATATTAAATATAAACTAACTTGGCATATAACTAACAGATAGTACAAATTTATGTAGTAAATTATTATTTTCAAAGTATGTAAATTAATTAGTAAATAATTCACATATCCAATTAATGATTTCAACAATTACAGGAATATAAATTTCAAGGAAAATTTTTAATCCCCTTAGCATAACATGCAGAATCCAAAGTAAACTAAATATCCTATCAAAATACAAAACTCTCCCTAAAATCAAGTATTTTATCTGGCCATGCCAGTAATCCAGCATTTTTACACTGGCTGACAAGTCATAGAAAATTATTTTAAATTTTCTATTTCCTTGCATATTTAGTTATTTTGTATTCAGACCTTATTTGTATGTATAGTATATTATATACCTTTTTCTACTTAAATGCATTGATGATTTTCCAGTACTCAGTGGTATTCTGGTCTGTAATCTGCCACATTTTACAAAGAGAATATACTGCATTAGCCAAAATCCTTATATTGTGTGGATTACAAATCCAAAGTAAGAACAAATACAAGATAAAGACCTTACATTTAGGAACTACCAATTTAAATCTGCTGGCTAGTGAATTTTACTGTTTTAACGAGATAAAAACAAGGGAAGTAAATTCAATAAGATACTTAATTTTATAGAATTTTTATTTTAAAAACATTGACTAGTTGTTATTGAATGGTTTTACAAGGTTCTCTTTGGATCTTTTCTATGGGAAATTATTTTTAAATTACAAATTTATTCTGACATAATATAAAGCTTCATCCAGATTTTTACTTCGATGTACTTTTTAGTAACAGATAATGATGAATTTGTGACTGTTTAACTTTAGCCCTTTATAACACTTGGAACTCAAATCTATGTCAGATCTAGAACACCAAAATAAAAAATTGACTTTTTACAATTTTTTCCCTTATGTGATAGCCAAGCATTTCGAATGCGAAACTTATTTTTCCTGTTGACAAGATTTTTTTTTAAGCATTTAGGAAGGAGGGAGTGACTGTAGGTTTTAATGGCACAAGAGCCATAAGTAACACATCAATCAATAACTCCCGAGACTAACCCAGAGATGGCGTTCGTAGTAAACCAGTAACCAGGTCTTTCTACAGTACTAACCTTTGCTTGAAACGTGTCAAAATTTTAAGTCGATCGGACCAGAAACAGCTGAGTTATCGAGGTTGGAGTAAAGTCGTTTTGTAGTTTGTTTAAAAAATGGAAAAAACCGAGTTTCGTGTTCTGATAAAACATTGTTTTTTAATGGGTAAAAACACCGTGCAAGCGAAACAATGGATTGAAAAATTACCCGTCTTGTCCATCAAAAGCAACGATTTGTCGGTGGTTTGCCGAGTTTAAACGTGGTCGTACCGACACAAATGACGCGGAACACTCGGGTAGACCTGTGGAAGCCGTTACACCGGAAAATGAGAGTGAAGTGACAAAAATTATAATGAAAGATCGTAAAGTGAAGCTCCGTGAGATTGCTGAGATGACACAGATATCATATGGAAGTGTATTTACTATCCTTCATGAAAAATTGAGCATGAAAAAGGTTTTTTCCAAGTGGGTGCCGCGATTGCTTTCAATGGAACAAAAACAGCAACGAGTCGATGATTCAGAAAGCTGTTTATCGCTACTTACTCGCAACAAAAAAGATTTCTTGTGGGAAAAAAAAAAAAAGATTTGGAAAAGCGTTAGAACGATTGTATCACCCTAAAAGGTGATTAACAAAAGGTGTTATGTTGATGAATAAAAAAAAAAATTGCAAAAAAATGTTGTTTTCAATGTTAGTCTCGGGAGTTATTGATTGATGTGTTAGGCCATGCTGTGCCATTCAGCATCTAGGAATCTTTATCTCACTTTAATTACTTGAGTATTAATTGCTTTAATTTTTTTGGATTTTTAATTATATTAACTAATTTAATCCTGCTAATTAGCTAAATTAAATAATATAAAATATATTTCTCTAACCCTGGCAACATTAACCACCACAACCAATTTCTCCATTCCAATAATTCCACTCATGTCCATAGCGTGCAGAATAAGAATTTCCACTGGAGGCCATATTATTCTTATATAATTAGATTAATATATATATATTTACAGTTAAGCTTATTTTCTTCTACATGAAAGCTTTATTTAATTCTTATTCTTAGTTAATTTTTTATTATAGAAATGAATCCTGTTAAACAGTATTCCTGACTCAATCATGAAGCAACAGTAAATTGTACAGTTAAGACATCAACCCCAAGTGAGTGAAAGTAAAGCTTATTGGTACAAGAGCCAGAAATGGCTATGCTGCATCAAACAAGATGCAACTGTGGTCTAGGAGGGAAAAAAAAGACAAAAATGAGGATCTAAAATACAGAATGATCGCTAGGTCACTAGTCATTCGCACCAATCCCAAGAACTTATAACAGTATGGGGCATTTCTCTCTGTAATATTTCCATGTATTTTCTCCTAGCATCAACAATGAAAGTTGAGAGTGAAATTCCAACAGATTTTAATTAAGAGAAATAATTATTAGTTTTTAAATTTTTGAAATAAGACAGTATGTTTTTTTAAAGAAATGGTTCTACGAGTGGATATGAATAGCATTACAGGATGAAAGGATAAAATTTAGAATTTTTGCTAGATGTTCATTGTTTTTCCTGACTTATTAGAAAATGTGTAATTTTGTTCAAGTAACTGTATTTTGTAACTGCATTTTGAAAGGTTTAAGAACTAAATATAAAACCAATTGTGGATCATTATGTTTTGTCAAAATACAATTTTTTTTTTTTTTGCAATTAATAATTACATTTGATGTTCGAGTTACTAGATTTTGTTTGATAGGCATATGAATTTGTTTGATATGGGTTAAATGAAGAGTCGTTTGTGAATTGGAATGTATTGTCGAATGAAAGAGAGATCTGTTATTACGTACAGTTAATACTGCAAGACAATTATTTTGAAGGAAATGAACAATTTTATGTCTTTGTAGAACGAAAGGAGGAAATTTATTTCTTTTGTTGAAAGCAGTAGAGTTGTTTGTGTCCTTTTCATTGAGTAAAGACATTTTTTTTTTTTAGTTTGGAAGATGTTTGAATAGGTGAAATGAAGATATCAGTGTGCTTGAACAGCAGACTAAAGAGGAATAATTGATGTCGCAAGCATTAATGTTTTGAGACATTTCATCCAGAATTTCATTGATATTATTACAGTTGGATCCTATTTTAACTGGCTTGGCAACATAGGAAATTTTTTCAGCAAAAAAATTAGTCTAAAAAAAATTGCAATAAAATAAATTTGAAAACAACTGAAATTAACTTTCCAGTAAATATACATGTCCAATTGAAATTCTATATAACATCCAAATACCCTTTATATTACTTATAAACATAATAAAATATTGAAAGTTTGTCTTACAGCAACTTCATGTTTTCGAATCTTTACATTTTCTGATTGTTCTAATGTGTGGAATTAATTGAAACAAATATGGAAATTTTGTTTTGCAGGAATTTCATATTGTTCTCACATGATGATCAGTCAATATGCAATACAATGAAAATTACTATTTGCAAAAGTAAATAAAAGGTAGCTTTGCAGCATAGATGAAAGTATTTTTAATTACCTTGACAACTATTGCTTTTCTTCCAGCATATTTGCCATTCAGTACCAAAACAACTTTTCCTACTTTCATAATTTTCCCCATTCTATAAAAAAAAAATCCAAAATTAAATGTATGTACACAAGATTTGTGTATTACTTATAAAAAGTACATCTATTTCATTAACATCACAACTAACAAGGTCAATTATATAATCAAAGCAAAATTACTAAGGCTTTTGAATTACTTAATATTAAAACTAAAAACACTTTTATAAAGTTAAAAACCAGTTATTAAGGACATGTTAATTTCATAGACAATTAATTCTAAAAAGAATTAAATGCTAGAAATTCTCATTTCAATTAAATTGATAAAATATAATTTAAAAGATACTCAAAACAAAATTACTCTGTATTAGTAATTTCCAGAGAAAAAGAATTCTATCAATAGATCCAATCAGATGTTTGCAAAAACTAAAGAGAACTTAAATATCTACATTGTTAATAATCATGCTTATAAAAACATAAAGGAAGACTCCAAATAATAAACTACAGTATTATCACTCCTGAACCCTGTTAATCAAATAAAAATGAAAATATTACAACCTAACAAGAAAATCTAATTTTCAGTTTTAATATCAACTATTGATTCATAACTATACTATAACCCAAAAAATTATAAATTCAATTAAATTTCAATGTACAGATGATCTTCATTCAAAACAAAATATTTAATTTTATTAAATTTTTTATACTTTCTGATTAATAAATATATTTAAACTTCAAAACATTCCTCCAACGGTTAAGCCTTTGTATAAGGACTTATGGATTTGGCGAAATTTTCATGGGCGATAGGTCGCCAATTTCTTCCCAGACAGCAGGAAAAAAAAAATGGTGGCTTTTTTAAGGCCTTTTTTCCATGAAATTGCTCATGGCAAAAAGTGCTGAAATATCTTTTCATTTCATCCTTCTTTCTTGTTGAGACTTTGTTCTGTAAAAACACTGATCATTTTTAACTTTATTTTAAATTTCTTATAGCTAATTTGTACTCATTAATTAAATTAGCATATATTAATCAATACTACTTTAATTTAGCATTTTAAGCCAAACTTTTTGAATTTCTTAACTAGAAGTTACTTATTAGAAGTAATTAGGTACTTGTCTATAATAGCGGCGCCCATCAAATTATGATTATGCCAAACACGTGAAGCCTATCTTTTGATACAACTGACTTGGCAATAATACTTAGTTGTTTGGCGATTAATCATCAGGCACAGCTATAATAGACAAGTATCGATTATTATTTTAATTTCTGATCATTTTTAGCATAACTATTTGAACTGTTCTTATAAATACAAATTATTTAGATTACTTGTGAAGTATATATATATTTAGATATATATATCTTTAATTTTATTCAAATTCTCATTATATTTAGATTAGTTTCATAATATTCATACTATTTTTATACATTTTAGATTAGATTAACTTTCATTAATCATGTCTTCAATTTACAGTATCTATCCTAAATATAAAGAACTTTCCCATTAGGCTGTTTTTGTGGAAAGACAATTTATTCCTATTAAAAAAAAAAAGAATTTACTAATTTAAGTTTTATTTTTCTCTTCTTCCTTTATATACATAAACCCAGTTTTAATATTGGTATAATGATACAATTAAAGAAGAAAAAAACGCTGCTTCACATTTGGGTGCTTCTGTCAAGAGATAATTTTAATTAATCATTGACCAAATATCTGCTGTTCCAGCACTATCTAAATCAAATCCAAATACTGAACATTAATAAAAAAAGGAAAGACTATTTGAACTTCCAGCACAGTGACCAAAATTCTGCAACATACATTTTAATACATTCTTAGATTTCCATTCAATTTAGAGATGCTATTAATAGATATGTTTAAAGTTAGCC
The DNA here is from genome assembly GCA_019974015.1 of Nephila pilipes. Classification (NCBI taxonomy): domain Eukaryota; kingdom Metazoa; phylum Arthropoda; class Arachnida; order Araneae; family Nephilidae; genus Nephila; species Nephila pilipes. Next base: position 1,065,119 of record BMAW01100428.1, on the reverse strand, counting down.
ACTAATAGCGAGGTTAATAAAAAAAATTAATATATCCAGCTCTGATAAAATGTCAAAACAATTGTGTGAAACAAGCATAAGAAAAAAAAATTGTCAAACAATTTAAAAAAATTTTGATATTAAGAAAACAAATCTATGAAACATGCACCAATTCCTTTCTTTCAGAAACGCCACTCGCATCCAATCGTACCTTTCCTTTAAAACAGTTACATAGGCTCGCTTTAAAATACACATTAAAACTGATCTTACAACTAAACATAGCAATTTCCAAACCACTAATTTCACTCTTCAGACTCATACATGCGCCTTTCAAATGAAATCTAGTTACTTCAAGAACATCAACTATAGATATTAATATTCACATAAAAACAAATCTCTCTCTCTCTTTCAACAAAACACAGTAATCCACAACAGGTTTTACCATTTCACTAATCAAACCATTCATACACCTTCCTAACTACAATCTTATTGCTCAAACAAAATCAAACCTATTCAAATAGTTAAAGAAAAACAAAATCTCCTAACTTTCTAGCAAAAAAAATCTACAAAATATTCCCTCTTATCCAGTTATGACATATTACAGAGGTACCATTATTTATAAACAATTGCTCTACATTTCAAAAATTTAATAACAGGAAACTTTCCTTTCAATTCCAAAATTAGGAACAGTTGTACATTTTCACTTCAGACTCGTACTAGAAGTCATTGTTGACTTGGAATACAAGTAAAAAATATCACAAGGTTAGTTTAAATTGAAGACACATAATAAAATACCTCCTCCAATTGTCTAATGCATAACAGAACATGCAACACTAGCCCTAAAACTGTAACATAAAATTAATGAATTTAAACTAAAATCTGAGAATTAAAATTTCTTGGGCAATTTATCACCAACAAAATCTAATTGTCAAGAGTGGTGAGGGTATGTGTCAGCATCTAGATAAATTAATTGCAAGTAGATTAATAATGAAACAAAATATTTGAATTATTCTACTAATGAAATCAGAGTAATACCTCTCAAGATTACTATTGGTTGATAATACTTAAACTTGTCTTAAAATGTTTAAACACAAATGCAACAATTTATTTAATGGCAACAGAGCATCAAAAAACATGAATACTGAATGTCAAGAGGGAGAAAACATACCATGAAAAGCAATAAACCATGAACAGAACAAAAACAATGTGTGTATATATATGTGAGCGTTTAGTGTGTAAATAACTAAATAGAGTGTGCGAATGTTGAATCTGATGGCACAAGACTACAGAGTAAAAAAAAAATCCCAAATATGTTAAATATATCTTTTTGTACTTGTTCCGATAGTTCGTGAGATATTTTTACTATTATGAAATTAATATTCGAAAAAACATTAATTGCGTTGATGAGTAGTAAAATTTAGTTTTCAAACGTTCATGGTCATTAAAAATTTACAAAATATGTTATATACAGTACTTAAAAATTATTCTGAAAATACAAGTTTCGAATATAAAATAACGAATTCAAACTGTACGAGACGACAAATTACCAAATACCACAATTTAATCTTAACATTCATGATGGTAACATACATTAGAAAAATTTAGAAATAGTAAATTTATTGTGTATTAGAGCATTCAATCATTATGTATACATATCACATATCTGGAAAATTATTGTTAGCGGAAAATTTAACAAGAAATTACATTTTTATTAACAGCAACTTAATCAAAATTGTCAAAATCTAAAGAATTTTAATATTACATAATACTTACTTGATGATGATTAAAGATTGCTATGCATAATATTTTACTCCCAATACTACTAGATTCGGCACTTAGTTTGCCACCATGAGAAATTATAAGTGTTGGTTGAGCTGAATTATTGCTGCACATTTCTCTTTTCACATCCTTTTCTAACAGAGAATATAATTTTAAAAATTCCTTATCATTTTCTTTAAATATGTCTTATATTAATTATTTCAAGCTTATCAGCATATATAACCAAACAATTTTATTCTGTTGTGCAATATACTTCTAAAAGAAATTAAACAATAGTGAGCTAAGTCCATTGTTCTATAGTACTTTCATCATTCGTTTGAGTATATGAAAGTCACATTATCTTGAAAGTATGCAATTTTTGTTCAAACTCCAAAAGCTGAGAAAACAAGACCAAAATAATTTCATATAGAGCAGTAGAATTCCTTTTCTTTATTTATTTATAAATGATAGTGTGTGAAAGACTCTCCATCTATCATAATGGATTTGTTTTTCGCTTCAAATGAGGAGTGTCAATTTTAAGTCCAATCATTATAAAGAACTACAGTCATCATGGGGAGTCTCTATTTTACGGGGTTGAAGATTTTTTTTTTTTTTGCCCGCCAAATCCTCATTTCTAGTAAAGGTTGATTGCCAAGGCGTTGTCCTTTAGAGGAACCAGCATGTAGTAACCATTCGCAAGACAATCCCCGGGGGAAACTCTCTGCGTAGAAATACACTGATTTTTCTTGACATTCACCAGTTTTCCTGCAAATTTGTTTTCTGAAAAGTGTTGTCGGTTAGCTATCTTCTTGCTGTTTACACGAAAGTTTTGTTTGATATTTTGAATGAACTGTTTAAAAAAAATATTTTCAAGGAAATGTATATCAATTTGAAGGAGCAAATTGAAGTAGTGCAGTAAAAGCAAATAGAAATTACTTAAAATAACTTGAATCGAATGAAAATTAAAAAAAAAAAAAAAACTGCATGATTTTTATTACCGTAAGTACTAGAATAAATGGTTTTTATACCTGAACATTAAAATTGAGATATTTTTCTTCATTATCATTGAATTACTAAAAGTCAGCATTAAAGATAGCTATTTTCGGAATGATCAAATTCTTAATTGAATTTTGTTTAATTGTACTGAATTTATTCACTACTGATATAGAGTAGAACATCAAATCTTTCATGTAATTTTTTTTAAAAAAAACATTAAAATTAATAGTTGAAGAGGTAATTTTGAAGTAAATATAACTCTACGGTACAGTGCCTTATCGTAGTATTATTTTCCATTCTTTATTACTGTTTATCGCTTTTTTTTAAAAAAAAAAAAAAATGTAATTTAAAATAAGGGAAAATACGTTTGCCAAAAGAATCCCATTAGTGAAGCATTGGAAAATTAGTTTGTTGTTCCAGTTAATGAAATTCTTCAAGTGAAGGTGTTGAAATTAAATATCGCTTATAATAAATCCATAAATTCTTAACGATCGAAAAAGAACTCGACCCCTCGCAGATAGGATTTTCAAAACGGTCAGCTTTGAAGCGTTTTATCTCATGAAATGGGATTAAGCAACATTTTAATACGCAGAAAAGCATTTATCTTACGAATGAAAAAAATGTTAGGGGATTCTAAATTTTATCTTCTGTTAAAGTATCAAAAAAAAAAAAAAATTTAAAGTTTTTTTTAACAAATGAAGTATATTTTAAATTTTCCCCCTAAGTGTTGAGATTTATCTTTTCAATAAACTAATGCCTCTAGAAACTACCTCAATGTTTAATTAATTTTTGTGGTTTCCTTCTTTTTTATTGTATCATATTAAAAATTATTAGAAAATTACTTAAACTTATGTATCTCTATAGAGGAAATTGCATGAGCATTTTTTTCTGAAAAAAAATTACAGTTAAAATCTGCTTTATGTCAGAATTCTTTTCGATGAAAAAATAATTTACCTTTCCTTTCAGTTAAATTTATATTTCGATGCGCAAAAAACTGTACCTAAAATTAAAAACTAGAGAGTTTAATTTACGGAGCACGTTTCTCTTAGCAGGAAAGAATGCCTTCAATATCTATAATTTTGAATTAAAAGTAATTGAAAGTTCCGTAATTAAGTAATAAATAATAAAAATCAATAAGAAATAATAAAAACCAAATCCAAGTATTTTAAATATCGGTGCAAAAACTAAAACTAGAGATCCATTCAAACAATGAACAGACCATATTTATGTATTTCTTGATCCATAAAATTTTGTACAGAAAGTTAAACATGAAATTTTGATTATTTAAAGTTTAAAAAAATTTAATATTGTTTTAAGAAATATTGTACTAGCATTAAAGACGAAATATTATATAAACAGGGTAATCGTTAAGACTTGGAATTTTAAATTACTAAAAAAAAAATTTTTAAGAAATTACTCATTTCTCCTGGTAAAACTTCAATAATCGATGTTCTAATCAACATCAGAATTATATACGTTTGGTCACAAGCAATAAAAATAATTAAATGAATTTGATTAATTTTAGGATTTAAAACAAGCATAAATACTAAATTAATTCCTTTTCTTAGAAATGTATATTAACTCAAAAATCCTTGAATTTTGTGGATAGTTTGCTGAATTTTGTACACAAATAAAATTAAAAAAAAGTTAACATTTTTAAATATGAAAAAAGTTACATATTTCGATGAGTTTATAATGAGCAATATTTAATGAAAAATTTCTTTTATCTTATGAAAAATTCTATTTATCTATACATTTTACAAGAAAAATGTAATAATGTTTACCTCATCTGTAAGTTTATTAGACTTAATTTCTGTTATGATAGATTATAATTTTTGACTTAGAATAATCACAACACTTCAGTTTTATTACCGAAGAAAATGCAAATACGTGCACCCATTTAGTTTATTAACATCCCAATTCTCATGCATGAATATTAATAAAATTAATTTTAAGGGATAATCAAGTTATAAAAATGCTAATTCCAGATAAAATACAAAAAAAAAAAAAAAGACCAGAACAATTCCCTTAATTTAGTGCAATATAAAAAGAACTTGGCAAATTAATAAACATATAAGAAAAACTGATCTGATTACTAAGACATTCTTGTAAGATAAATAAATGCTTAAATGAAATAAGTTAAATATTTCAAAGTTAAATGTTTGTAATTACTAATTTTTAAATAGTAAATGAGACGCACATGTATTAAAATGTGTATCAAAAATATTTTAATTCCGATTGTTCAAACGAAATATAGCAATTGTAATAATTGCATGTTTACTTCCTGAGCTGTTAAATGAATATCGTTAATTTTCTGCACATTATGAAAATTTATACGACATTTCTTAAGCTAAATGATGAAATATGACCAACATCAGTGAAGAATATTTATTCAATTGCAAAACAATTCACGGAAAAGAGAAAAAATTTAAGAAATTTATTTCGTTTTGGAGTCCCATTACATAAAGACTTTCAACAATGGACTTGATAAATCTGAGCAACGGTTATATGAAGACTTGAATCCTAACTGAAATTTACCTGGCATCTATACAGCACCACTTAAGGATTTGAGATCCATTTTGTATAATGTACAGCAATCATCAGAATACGCACCCAAAGTAGCGATCCTGGAAAGAGACAACAGCCATAAAAGACATTATTAAACATGACGAAACCAAAATGTGAAAATAAAGTGAATATAATTGTTCCTATAAATTGCAAATTTTTATACTCAAGATTTTATATTAAACAAACATGTTATTAAAGGAAAGCACTATTTAAATAACATATAAAAAAACTGAAAAACGCAGGTACCTGATTTTGAAATATTAATTAATAATTACGAAAAAGTAGACGAGTTCCTTCAAGTTAAGGGAATCCTGAATTGAAAGCATCAAATCGTATTAAAAATACTTAGGTATTCGTATAACATATGAATTTAATGACAATCAACATATTTAAAAAAAATTTTAACTTTAGTGTTCTTTTTTTTTTCCTGGGGAGGGGATTTTTTTAAACTCTCCCAATTTGGATCTCCGCCTACATCGTCCATAAAATGAACTTCATCATTCTCATTTATTGCTAAAATAAATAAATGATACATTTGTTTTAAAAAGAGTAGTTATCTCGAATGATCATAAATTTTAAAAAAATTATTAAATAAAATACCTTTTAGTAATTTCTTATCTAAAGTCTTTGGCATCTTGTCCGAAATGCCCTCGACTCTACAGTTGCCATTCCGATTTTTTTTAAGCTCAAGTATTTTTTTTCCATATCCTGGAAAAATCCAAGAGATGTCCTCTAAAAACATTTGCATTTTTGCATTCAGAGACTTCATTGTACTAAGTTGCGTTCTTCTGAAAAAATATAATACCATATATTGTTTTAAAGTTTTTTCAGATTTCCTTGCTTAATATTGATTTTTTAAAATGTTTATTCCCTTTTTCTAGTGAATTGATAATATTAAATTGGTCTGTTTGCTTACAAATTCTCCTTTTTTAAGATTTGTTGCTTTATGCACAGAACATTGATTAATTTATTGACTCTGTGATACTGGGCCGTTGACGTTGAAGTTCAATGGGCTCCTAGAGCGCGGAGCGCTCTTCCAGCCCAAATCTAGCAAATAAAAAGTCCATTGGAGAAGTGGATTTAACTTTGTGTAGAGGATTGTCCTGAGAATATATGCTGAAAAAATTGAAAGGAACAGATGAAAAAGTTTCGAGAAAAAGCAGTTGAAGATTCCAGCATAGCTGACGCCATCTATTGTGGAGAGAGTCATATGGTTCTTGGAGGAGTGAAGTTCCACGAGGGGAATGTTGAGCTTGCGGTGAGTGGAATAGAGCGACTGTGATTATCTGCCCTCTAAGGAAACTAAATTACTATATATCTAAAGGGAGGGGCTATCATCAAGTTGGAGTGAGATAGAGAAATTGAAGTTTTTAGTTAAAAAGTTTTAAAATAAGTAGAAGGGGGATATGGGGAGAGTTTTAAAAAGTGGTGTGTCTTGAGAAAATTATTGAATGTTGTTGTTTCTTTTCATTAGTGATTTCCATTAATGCTTCAATGATTGCGAACTTTTTATTTGCTTGTCCTTTTGTTGATTTGATTTTGTGAAGGTTAGTGAGTAATCCTGGTATGATGTTGAATATTTCGGCAAGTGCTTTTAGCTGGTCTATTGCTTCAAATATGCTGTTGAATGGACTTTTTTTTATGGTTTCTTGCGTTGTAGTGTGGAATATTTTTTACAGTGCTAGTGGGCTCTTGAGATTCGACAGATACTGGGATGCGCTATCCGTATATATTATAAAAGTTTCTGGATGGCAATGCCTGGCAATAAGAGGTCAAAGATCTTTCATTTTCCCCCGTCCACTAGAAAAAAGGCCATTTTTGTTCTTCCTGTAAAAAAAATTGCTATTGTAAAAATATTTGTTTAGGTTTAAAAATAAATAGATAACGAATTCGTAACATACCGACAAGATATTTCGAATGCAACTTGGACCATGATTTGCGTTTTACGGCCTCTATTATATTCCCTTTTCATTTAAAAACGTTTCATCTAAAAGAATTGTCTTATCTGTAACAATTTATATTAATTAAACAAAATATATTTCCATGTGCAAATAATGTATAGGATACATTTCAAAGATAATTGTCCTTTTTTTTACCCGATCCTCCTAGAAGTTTGTCATGATGAAATGAGATTGTTTCCGTCTCTTCTCTCAGACGAGAAAAAAAAAATCGACATTAGTAGGCCTCTTTTCTTTAGGAACAGATTCAAGTGTTCGAGGACTAAACTTATTTGAATTTTGCTGACAAAGCAAATTATCAGTAAGAAAACTTCAAGAAGGTAAATTTTAGTGTTTTCAAAAAAGGTATTTGATAAGGGGATTCTGGAAAAAATAAATGTTTGTAAAATAAAACGATTAATAACATCACTTAATAGTAACTGATTTACTTTTATGCGTTATTACATGTAAAATTATGCAGTACAAACGTTGCAATAAAAATCGTTTCGTACTTTAGAAGCCAGTTAGGAAAGAACAATTTAACTAATATGTGTGCTTATATCATAGGCAATTTTTTGATAAAGTATACTTAGTTTTGGGTAATTGCAAGTTTTCATCATTTTTTTCACACATATTTACATTGGTGACAGTGAATTAAAGTTTTAAATAATACTTTTATAAAGCTTACGTTCGTACTTAAACATATAAATAAAATGATACATAGAGTTTCGAATTGAAGCTCTAGTACAGTAGAGTAAGTCTCTTTCAGAATTTCATCTTTGGGTATTATAAGAGGAATTCAAAATGCTATAAAAATCATAGCTTCGAAATAACAATGTTCCATACATATAATCGTGTGCCTCATAAAAATTTCGTACTAATAATTTAAAAATTAACTCAATAATGAACAATATATTTTTCAAGTATATATATACAAAAAAATTTCCTTTCATACAATTGTATTTCCTTTAAAAAAAATATCGTAAATAACACTACACATATAAACTTTTACTCGTCTGTACGTGATTTAGATTACTTTACCTTTCCCGGACATCTGAATCAATATTTATTCTTACAAATCTCTACCCAACCTAATTTTCGACTGAAATCTTTTTTTGCCGAAGTCTCACTATCACAAATGGGACACATTGGAGTAGAAATTCTATCCGGCAATACTCTTACTTCCGTTGAAATACATTTAGCGGTTTCTTCATTCAAGGAGCCAATATCACATAAATTTATATTTTCATGTGAAGGATGCATTTGAAACATTAAGAAAATTACTCTAATTTAAGTTATATTATTAAGTTTTATTGAGAATAACAAATTAAAATAAAGAAGGTGTTTCTATCAAAATTTACATCAGATATATTATTTCTGGTTATGTTAGTTATATTAGCTCTATAAATAATGAAAGTAATGATTACAATAATTTAAAACTCGATTTAAAAATTTCGTAGCTTTTACATAGAAAATCTATAATTTCAATAATTATGAATTACTATCGTATGGTTACTATTCACTATTACTTGGAACGAAACTGCTAAAATTCACTGCAAATTTCATATTTAATTCTTAAAAATGTTGACAGAGAAATATTTAAATGCATGCTGAAAAAATATAATAAAAATGTGCACAAAAGTTCTCCAAATTTAGTCAGAAATATGCATTACAATATATTAACTGTCAAAATAATTCTTAGAAATATTTTATGAATGAAATGTTTAATAAACTTACCATAGAAGAATAAGCAGCAAAAATTTAACTGGATACTAATTTGACAATGCTCAGAAAGATGACGAAACTAGTATATGCAAGTAGTCACAAATATCTATTGGTTAATATGTATATACTCATTTTATTAAGATTATACATTGAATATTTTCAAGATAATATTTACCTAGTGATTAGAAAATATGCTCAACAACTTCATTTTCTCTTCTCAAATTCTCTTTATTTTCAATTTAATTTTCACTATCAAGGCGGAAAACGAAGAAATTTTAATGGTAATTAAAATTTCTTCGTTTAGATAGTTAGAGAATTGGTTAGACAGAGAAAAAGTTCAGGTTTCCAAAAAGCCATATTTCAAGTCCTTGCAAGTTATCAACCAATTATCATTCCTCTTAGTAATTATCATCCAATGGGAGAAGCAAAAGTATTGCATGATATAATTTCGATTCCGATGAGTCGCATTTGTGATAATGAGACTTCTACACAAATAAGGATTCCATTCGAAAATTCAGTTGGGAATGGATTTGTAAGAATAAGTATCGATTCAGATGCTTAGGAAAAGTAAAGT
>BMAW01100428.1:956578-1046847 GCA_019974015.1 Nephila pilipes | reverse complement strand
AAGAACAGAAGGAGGAAGGGGGGGGGCGTATAAATTTGGAGTCTCTAGGGCAGGGGTCGCCAAACTTTTTTGATCATCGCCCCCTATATAATTTTTCGAAATCTCCATAGACCCCCACAAAGGTAATTTTCAGGTAATTAAAATAAAACTATATATTAGTCTAAATATTTAATAAATCAGAAACAGTAAGTAAAGTAGCTACAGATTTTTTACTTCTTAATGAGATGAGTGTGCCTGGTGTTTCTTGGCAAGGTTCGCTATATTGGGTTCGAGTTTTAGTTTAGTTTAGTTTTTATTAACGTCGCACTAGAAGCAACACGAGGGCTATTGGCGACGGACCTCGTAATTTTGAACCACGGTCAAGTGACGAGGACGACACCTGATATTGGGTTCGAAATTAGTCAGTTTTAACCGTAAATCCCCTCGAAGCTACACATTTAATTTATTTCTGTTTTTAGTTAAAATTGAATTAACGTGACTGAAACCGGCTTCAACCATATACGAACTTGGAAACGCCAGCATAAATGGCTGAGCCATTTCGTAAAGTTTCACATATTTTTGGTCACAAGGTCGTAAAGTTTCACAAACTGGTCACAAGGTCAAGTTGTGACGTCACGGTATACATACGAAAACACATAAGGAAAAAAAGGGGCAGATTGTTTTCTGATTTATTATTTTATTTTTTATAAAGAATATAATATTAAGTCAATTATAAAAATATTTTAAATTTTTACGTACGCAGTTAGATATGTGTAATTTGCGTATTAAGAACTGTTTTTCCTTCGAGTCCCAATAGACCCCCATTCGACCCCTTGGGTCAGATAGACCCCTACTGTTGTTAAATAGACCCCTAGGGGTCTATATAGACCACTTTGGCGACCCCTGCTCTAGGGTGTCAGGAAGGTTAAAAACGGCCTAGGTGGTATGGTTGTTCCCCATTTTTGGTAGGAAAATATTAAATTTTTATTTCATTTTAGCCGCCTCAAACTAGGAAATAAAACATTTATAGAGACCATGTTATCTTATTTTTTTGTTTATATATTACAAATTTTACTCAGCGAAAATATGCACAAAATGTAATGTTATGATTTGAGGGGTAGTTGGATTCATGCATCATGACTTACCGTTTCGAGTAAAGAACCCAAGAAACTATTGGAAACTCACGAGGCAGGTGTAGCATATGCTGCGAGAAAGAATAATCATGGATGATGAATGTCTAGGGCAGGCGAAGATCCTTAAAATCGAGAGAATTAACATCAGATTCTGAGGAACTTTGTTTACATTGTATATCTTTATTTCTATTATATAATTGTACTACTTTTGAAATACCTGATTAAATGTTATTTAGCGTAAGAGATCTACTAGATTTCATTTATTTTTTTATAGCATATTTTGTATTATAATGAGGATATGAAACAAGTTGTGACAAACCATTTTGTTACACACCACAGCAAATAGTCGAGTCTCTCGCAGCAGTTGTAGTATGTGCTGGGAGGAATGGTAGCCACGATGGATAATTGTGTGGAAGTCTACGCCAAGCGGGAAAAAAAAAATTAACATTGCATATCCTTCTTTATATATAATTGATTGTATTACATTGAACACCTAAATGTTATTTAGTATAAGTGATCTATACATGCACTTTTTATTTGTCCTTGCCTATTTTGTAGTTAATGGAGTATGAAACAAGGCCTTGAGTACACTCACAGGTTGGATTTTCGCAAATTACTATTTTGTGTGTGTTCATTTTAAAGTTGCTATACTTTTTTTTAATGAAATTACCACCGATCATTTTTTTTTATTCCTCGAAACACTTCTATTTAAATGTAATACGTGCGTAATATTGTTTACTTGATGAAATTTATATTATATATATATATATTAATCAAAATTTCAATAAAACAAAAGTTACTATTAGTATTTAAATAAAACCACAGTAAAGTTGGCACGAGCTGTCAGCTTTTATTTTTCTGTTCAAATTCCTCCAGGAAGCGTAAAAAAATTTCGATTTTGTAGCTAAGTTTTAAAATTTTGTGTTTACCTATGTCCGTTATTTTTCGTTACGGATAAATTTTTTGCCCCTTTCTCACTTTTAATTTCCATTTACTACCACTGGCTGGTTTTTGAACTGAGGTTAAATCCAAGAAACTTCGTTTTTAACAATTTTTGTGAAAGTTACAGTTTCGAGACACCAACTGACCAGACCAGAATTCTTTATTGCTCTCTACTAGACATCCTCACTCAGAACACCAAGTCACGTTTTGGGGGGAAGGGGGGGGGGGGGGGGACAGCTCGCTTTACAGGCCATATGGAAAAAGGATTGAACTGACACATTGGTTATTTTCTCAGACTCAAAATAAAAAATTCGATACAAAAACCAACGTTTTTATATGGTGGCAAAGTTTATTAGAGAAAATTATTGAAATATTAGTTAAAACTGTTAGTTATTTTTAACTTTAAAATTTACTTAAAAAGAGACATTTGTGAGAGTATTAAAAAATTCATAATACTCATAAAATCAAAACATGCATTTGAAAGTTTGTAAGTCACTCTATTAAAAAAAGAATGGGAACCAGAATTCAGAAAAAATTATTGTGATAAGACACGGCGCCAAATATTGGAATCTTTCTTTCTTGCCAATGATTACTGACTAAAAGTCAGCAACCCTTACTATCTCGGAGATAGTATCTCCCCTTTGTGAGTACAAAAGGTTTACGATACACCATGCGGTTTGGGGAGTGCCCAGGCTCCCAGAGGGGGAAAGAAATTTTTTCCTCAATCCTAAAAGCGCCGAGAGGAAAGAATATTTTGACTTATTAAAACTATTGAAATATTAGTTAAAACTTGTCGCAAACGTCTAAATATTGCATTGTTAGGCGAGTACGAACGATACCCAAAATTTCAAAGCTCTAGCTTGATGGGAAGTTGGTTAAATTAACGATCGAAAATTTGATGACACACACACACCAAGTGAAATTCAGAAAAACGTTGTATTAAAAAAGATTTAACTAACATCACATTAACATCAATATAATGGATTTATTTAAGGTAACCAAGACATTAGAATGCTTAAAATTGTGCTCTTTTTTATTTTATTATTTAAAATTATAGGACACTTCACTGATTATGTAGATATATTATTTATGAGAATTTGATAAGTAGTATATTGGGAAATTGAATGTTAAAATCATAAACAAATGTGCCGTGCCATGCCATAGAGAAAAATATAGTATTCACATTTTTGTCAAAATGTGTTTTTTTTTGTAAGACTGTGTGCTTTTCTCAAAATATATTTCATCTGCTGCGCTGTTATTTTACACATTATAAAACGTGATTGTTTCCTATACAGGGAATGTAGTTTTTAGCTAACAAACACTCCCACATTTTGAGCATTACACAATATTCCAGTAAAAATTATAAGAATTATAATTATATTCAGTGTATAGAATATTATGTTTATAAGTGTTGTGAAAAATTTTAAAGCTATATATGTGAGAGGTTTTATAAATAATATACCTGAACATAAGTATAGGATTTACAAATGTTAATACAGTAGCAATTTTTTTTTTATTAACTGTACATACATAATTATTTATGTTTACACATCTCATTTTATTTGCATAAACATATACATAAATAGATAGAAAGATCAATGTTAAAATATGACTAGCATTAATTTTAAAAAGTGAGAATTATTGAAATTTGGCACTCATTTTTTCTTACTGAAGACATCTTAGTTAATAACTCCAACAATAAACAAAACTTCACAATAAATGCAAATCCTAAGACCTTCACAGGATCCCTGCCTATATCAATAGAATGTATAGAATTGCTAGCCAAGAATGGACAAAATATATGAACCAGATTTCTTCTACCCTCACTCTACTTGATGCAAATGCTGTATTTAGGTGCAGACTTTTCAGCTAATCTCTGATGAAATCCCTAATAAAAATACGGCTTCAGATCAATAGCATCCACAATAATGAGACTCGCAACAAAAAACTACAAGGGCATGAAAATTCACCTTATCAACACAAGCATCTATGTCAATTGTTAAATTTGCCCAGATATTACATAGCCACTAGAGAGAGAGAGAGAGCATATTTATAAAGGATCAACCATTTGACTGAGCTTTTTCAAACTTAATTCTGTCTAGCACATCTATTTATCTCTATAGGAATTTCTTTACATCCCTAAGGCACTTGCTTTCGTTTAGGTCTTTGAAAACTATCAAATGCATACTCTGCATTATCCATGGACAAGACAACAAACAATATGACATTTTCTATAAGCTCCCCCCCCACCCCACCCCAGAAAAATTAAAGCAAAGAAAAATTAATTGATATTATTTTGGTTTTATTAAAGTTACACTTGAGCAGGATCAGGGCTGTTTACAATAAGTTGTTCAATGAACAAGACTTGAAAAAAATACTACCACTCAAGAACAGAGTTGCAAAAAATCTTTTGAAGAAAAATATATTCAATAAAGAATTTCTCTTCTCTCAGAATTTCGCTTGTACTTACTGTTCATAATAATGAATATTTTTATACAAAAGATAAATGAAATCAAACAAAAACAAAAGTTTAAAAAAAATCATTTTATTACACAATAAAGTCACGTCTCCTTTTTAAAGAAATACACATATTTTCTTTACAGTTTATTTTCCACTATGTTCCAGCTTGTATCATCTGACTTGGTGTATTCGTTTTCAGGTCCAATCAGAGCAGTTCCTACAGTTTCAGGGTTTTGTAAGTATCTGGGGGAAGAAAAAAACATCTAAATTTTTATGAAAAATTATACAAAAAAATTGAAATGGCTTACTGTCAATAATTGCAAAGTGAAAGAGAAAAAAAATAATACACAATTATTACAATTTATTTCAAGACCACAAGATTGGAAGAAATGCGTAATGAGTAAAATAAGAAATATCGAACAAAAATTTGATTTCTTGTACTTATGTAAAATGAGAATAATGATGAATATATTCTATGTTAATTTCCTATAAATAATTATCACATATGCAAAAATGTGATAATTGTAAAAGGTACCTCCATTAACAATAAAAAATTGAATAAATTAAAATATTTAAATGAAGTTAAGGGTTAAAATTTTCTAATGTAAAGTAATCTAATTTGGTGTCAAAAATAAAAGCTCAAATTTTTACACATCATCCATGATAGTAAATATTGATGATTTCAAAGTCTGAGCAAAAGGAAAACCTGCTTGCTTATTCTGAGGACCATGTATAATACTCATCTCATCATGTCTGACAAGGATAATCTATGTCCATAATTGTAGATCCCTTTTTTCTTTGCAATCATATGCAAAAACACATTTATGAAAAACAATATTTACAATATAGGAGAAAGTGATACCATCTTCATGGGATGAATCATTCTTTAAAAAGCAGCTTTCATGCTACAGAGCATCTGCTAATGTTGCTGTAAAGCAGTTTTTGATTTAGCGATAACTTATCTTTTATCATAGTTAGAAAAATTAGCTACTTCAATACACAAATTGACTCCATTTGATTTTGGTCTATGGAGTTACATAAAATCCAAAGCATACAGCACTAAGCCACTTCTTTACTGAATTTAAAAGACACTTCTGAGAATAAAATTTTCAAAACCAATTTGGATACATTACATAATGCATTAACAGTGTTACACATTTTCAAAGGGTAATTATAAGAAACACAGAACATCAAATTCTGCAATTTTCTGTCATATTTGTCAAAATAAAAATAAATTAAGTTTTCAGTGGAAAATCATTCTATTTATATGCATAAAATGACATTCAACAACAAAAATATCAACTATCTTATATGGAAGGGGGGGGAGAGAATCATGTATTATTAGAATTTTGCCGCAAACTGCAATTAAAAATTTCAGCTATGATAAATAATTGGAGAAATATTTAGATGAATTTTATTAGATATAAGATCATTTATATAGATAAAGGAATTGCATACAAGAATTAAGTCATATGTGTATGAACCATTTAAAAGTTCAATCAAAAATGTGAAATGATACTTCTACAACATATACTTTATAATGTTATTTAAAACGAAAATGTTTTTCATATCCCAATATAATAATAATAACAATAAAAGAGTACTATACAGCCAGTTTTGTGTGTGTGTGCATGAACCAAGATTACATAATAATCACATAATTAATAAAAGAACAGGAATAAATATACTTAGAATTAAAATTGAATTATATTCATTAGTAGTCTCTCTGTAATTTACTTATTTATGTTAAGTGGTTATTTTACCAAATCATAAATGCATAAATAATAAATTTAAAAGTCAGATAAAGTAATGATGAAATAACTTTCAAATTTTTAAATATATAACCTCCAAGCACTAATTTTCTTAATCTATTTTAAAACGTTTTTCTGAATTTCACTTGGTGTGTGTGTGTGTCATCAATTTTCCGATCGTTAATTTAACCAACTTCCCATCAAGCTAGAGCTTTGAAATTTTGGGAATCGTTCGTACTCGCCTAACAATGCAATATTTAGACATTTGCGACAAGTTTTAACTTATATTTTCTTTAATAATGCAGTTTAGCCCAACCACTTGGCACGATTTTAAAAATTGGTACCAAACTTGGCGATTTTTTTTGGGCTGAACATTAAGTCCGTAAAACGGACCAGGGTAGCCACATTTGGCAAAATACCGCCAAATAATTCCTGTCGCCAAGGGAGGTTGGGTAAAACTGCCTTCCAACCATTTAATTTACCGGATGAATCAATTAATTTTAGTTAGTTTTAACGTTTTATATATTTCACTTGGTGTGTGTCTATCTGTGTGTGTATCAGTGTGTCATCAAATTTTCCATCATTAATTTAACCAACTTTGCATCAAGGTAGAGCTCTGAAATTTTGGGAACCATTCTTACTTCTATTTTGTGTGTGTCTTCTTGACAAATGAATCTACACAAAGCATAAGAAAAATATTGGTTGAATATTTTCAATGAAATGAAAAGGAACAAAGCCTACTTTTTAGTGACTTCTATTAGATCTTTCCTTGTACAGCTGAAAATGTTGTTTCTCATTTCTTCTTTCATTTCATCTGAAATTTCTTCCTGAAAGAAAGCTAAGCCTTTGGATCCTGGAGGAACAGGAGCATCAACCTGAAATATTTTGAATACTAATATGAATTAAAACACTAATGAAAAAAGTTAACACAGTTTAAGAATAATTTTTAAATGAAATATACTTCTTTTAAATTAAAATATACAATGAACATTAATTTCAGGCAAATAATGCTGGACTAATGAGACATTTCAAGTATTTGCCAAAGAATTCCTTTTCATATTGAATAAGTTAATATTAAAAATGCAGCTGCCATAATATTGTTTTGAAAATTTCCTGGATGTGTGGGAGTAAAATCAGTTCAATACGGAGGAATATGATAAATGTCACTTTATTCACAAATCTTCAGGACAACATACAGGTAGCAAAGCTTAGAAAATAACAGTACAAACAGTAAACACAGGACTTGTACAGATTAATGACACTGATACAGTAACAAAACAGCTCTTTTAAAGACAGTCACAGTTATATCAGCCACTTCAGCTAACTAGCTTACTTGTTCTCAGTATGGATAACCTCCGCAGTAATATTCCGAGTTTCAAAGGCATGTGATTCCTCCTAGATACAAGCTGCTTCTCTGCAAATTCCCCTGGCATGCTTCGCTTTCAAGTGCCAATAGCTTTCAGTCGATTCCCCAATTGATCTCTGCAACAGAGACTCCAAAGACAGACTCTGACAGTTTCAATAGATCCAGGCCGAATCTCCAGCAGATTAACTCGGAACCATGCTGAACTCGGCATATCCACTCAGCCATTTCCAATCAATTCCCTGATTCATCTCCAAAGCAGACCCCATAGATAGTTTAATCCACTTCTATCAGGCTCACGTCGTGTTTATACCTGTACCGACCTGGCGTGATGTCACACAGAAAATTCTCGAAAAATCTGTAACTTTCTTCCCAATCGATATTTTGCCCAGGTTCCAACACATTCAGGTACATTCCATTTGTTGCCAAAGTCACAAAGTTTGTCATTAAGTTGCCAAAATAGTTAACATAGTGAAGGGCTCACTGCTTAAACTTTTCTTGAGTGACTGATGACATCTCTGTTTAAAATATATTTTCCTTAACCTTTTGAAGATGGTGGGTTTTGTGAGGAAAAGGCCCTTAAAGATGGCGCAATAGGCGATGTTTACTTCCCCCTTTTTTATTGCTGATTGATGGCACCATACATAGGCATACAAAAGAAGCAGGATAGTTGCTGGTGTCCGCAGTCGATGGGGATGTTCGCGGCTTAGAAAGTCCTTAAATACAAAGAGTCTCCCTTTCTTAGGGAAACATATTTTCTTGGAGAACTCAATGTAGTAATTACGATTTCAGTTCAAGAAAATTTGAGAAATTTATTTATTTTATTTTTTTAAAAAATAAATTATTTCCTAACAATTTAAGCTGCTTTTCACCTAGATTTCCTCTTCAATATTATTAAGAGCATTGAGAGAAATAGCACAAAACAATGATGATAATATAAAGCATTGCACAAAAAAATGAAATGCTTATTTCATTGTAGACAAAGGTACACACAATAAACTAAACCAAATTTAATTGATATTATTCAAGGAAAATTTATTTATATTTTGATTTTCAGTAATTTAAAATAGATATAAAATGTTTTAAATTTATTTTTAATTCTTTTAAATGCAGGAATTTGATACACACCTGGTGTCAAAACTTAAAACAATCAAATTAGAAATAAGAAGTAAATAATATGATACTTCATCAATTGCACGTAATTATAATCAGTAATACAAAATAATAAAAAAAGCAAAATTACTGATCCTGTCTCTTGATGTTATAATGTAAAATTCAGACTTTCTCAAATCGATAATGAAGTAAGTTTAAAAGCTCTTATAAGTATTCACAGCATTTGTATGACAATAGACATATCATCATAAAGTAACTATGCTTTTTTGGAAACTTCATTATTACTTAATTTATAATTGTTTTTCTCTTTTAGAACATGACAGAGAAATCTTAAAAATTTAAACCCTCTTAAGAATTTTCTTATATATCTTCTATGAAGGAATGATAGATTTGATGCATAATTGTCATTTTTTATTGTTCCATAATCCATTATGTTGTGATACATTAGAATTCATAATACTGAATGAATCCTAAGATTAAGTCTAAATTTTATTAACAAGCATTTATCAAAAATTAAAACTTTATTTTCCTTTGATCTAATTCTTCCTATATATGCTGAAAATTACGATAAAATATCCACTGTGGCAAATAAATGAGATGAATAAAAAGCAAAACCATTAAAAAAAGGTGTTTCGCATTATGCTCTAAAATGTGAGTATCCTAAGGCTATAAATGTTAGCCTTTGTTAAATAGTGCCACATTGTAGTGTCCACGAGTTTTTATCGAAAAAAAAAAGGTGAAGATTAGGTGTTCCAACGTGTAGCAGAGCTGATACGCATCAAATCAAAATCCTTACGTTGCAGTGGTGTGGAGATTAGAAGCGGACGCTCTAGCTCGGCTATCGTTCTAGTTACTTGATTGTTATTTAAATTACGAGGTCCGTCTTATTACTTTGTCCCTTATGTTACTTGTAAATGAAATATTAATAATTTATCAGTTTACCTACGTGTTCCTAAAAATAAATTCTTTAAATGCACATAAGAAATTTAAAATTATATTTTTTCTAACAGTAATAAATGTTTTCATTAGTAAAAAAAAGGAAATGCTTTGAATTTTTAGAATACTTGTAGTAAAACGCAAACAATAAGCTGATATCAAAGACAAAATATTATGACTGCAAACATTTTTAAGTTGCCGAGGAGCTTCACGTATCTTGGTAATCTTGTTTATATAAAAGGAATATATGATTCTTATTTGTACTTAATTGTTTCTTTTGCAAGTAATGACAACATACTGGAGCTTCTTACCTTTTTTTCACTTTTCGTACAAAAAGTTATATTCTTAACCTTTGGATAATCCTTACTTTTTATTTAAAATTTCAAAAGAATTGCATAGTATTGCTTGAATTCTAAAATTACTGCTCTGATTTTTGTGCGATAATAAACTGATTTTTGTGTGTGATTTTGTGCATATGATAGAGCCAAAGCCAATACATTCCTACGAAGCCAACTCTTTCGATCAACATTCAAAATAAATTTTTTCTTTAATTTCTTCAAAACGAAGGAAAACTTTAGCTTCAAATATTGTTTTTTTCCCTTCCCACTTCGTTTGGACAGTCCCCTAAGTGACTGGGTCCTTTTTACATTATCTCTCAAAATCTAACACAATATCAGTTCTCTGGACGGTTATTTTCATTTTCCTGATAACGTTCGCAAAGTAGAAGGGGCCTTCTTTTAAGTTGGTGGGCATAGTTTCTATTTATCCTATGTTCAACAATGTTATAGAAAAAGAAATGCTCTTTCTAAAGCTTTATTATGGTAATAAGAGGAAGAACCATGGAAGGATAGTTTTCCGGCTACATGAAGGCAACCTTGAAGATTTACAAGAAGGCAGATGTGCATTTCTAGGTTTTATTACACCAAAAAGGCATATGATAATCAATAATGACCAAAACCTGAAAGAATCAACAATAATCAAGAGGGAGAAGCATTCTTTGTCGATATGAAAGCTTTTACAACTTGTTTTTCATGCTCATTTACAAGAGCCATCTGATTCTCTATTCAGAGTTTCAAACGTTCAATAGCCTTAGAGCGCACCTGAATAATCGTTTTTTTTGTACTATCGTACATAAAAAGTGTGACTCATGAATAAATAGGTGAGGGAAAAAAAAAAAAAAAAACGAACACATTTTTTTTTATTTCAATGTAACTATCTGTTAGATTCTGATTATATTTATTTTTCAAATATATTTTAGAGCATTTTGCAAAATTTTTCGTAATTATTATTATAAAAGAAACTTATTATAATTTTTTTTAAAAAACCTTCTTTAAAGTTTCGAAAAATCAGGAAATCCAACACTGTAGAACTTTTAAAGTATAATATATAACAAAAGCAAAAATTTCATTCTTGCTTCTAAGGTTTATGTATAAATCAGGGAACTTTTCTTATGCTAAAGAATTCGTAATATTCGTCTCCTACAAATTTGAAAGAAAAAATATCGGAATTAATAATTTTTGTTTCAAAGACTCAACTTTTATACATCAATTGTCATAATAAAAAATGTCAGAGTTAGTTTCTTGTTTTTATAAATTCGAAAGACTACAATGTACAGTTTTAAAAATCTATTACAAATATTTCTGTAATCTTTTTTTGTTTATACACAATTAAAAAAAAAAGTTTTTTTTTTTTATGTTTTGATATAAAATTCTTAAAAACTGTTTTTCAATAAGCATAATTTAAGATAACAGTGAAAATACGCTTCTGTACAGCAATACATTGTGTAACTATGCACAAATTTTCATCAAAAACTGAATGCAAAAATTGCTTCAAATTCTCCACAAATATATTTTAAATAGTTTTACAGGTATAAAAGTTAATAAATATGTAGAACTGAGGTATTTTTAAATCTGCAAAATGCATAGCAATACGTGTATTAGTAAAAAAACATTCATTATGAAAATATGTAATTATATTCTTTAGTATGAAAAAAATAAAATAAAAATCATAAAAAAAAAATCACCACTTAAAGTTATAACACTTTTTTGAATAAACTTTGAAAATAAAA
The DNA here is from genome assembly GCA_019974015.1 of Nephila pilipes. NCBI lineage: Eukaryota > Metazoa > Arthropoda > Arachnida > Araneae > Nephilidae > Nephila > Nephila pilipes. The sequence goes on along the minus strand of BMAW01100428.1, from coordinate 1,035,102 downwards.
TTTTTATGTAACATATATTTCTTAGTAATATTTATATATATTATTATTTGAATAATAAAGTAAAGTGGAACACATATTAGAAATTAAAAATTTATTTCCAAATAGTTAAATATTGTTTAAGTTCAACATATTATTCCAATAATTTCATTACAGTGGCTCCTTTTATCACATTATTTCCTGTAAAAGGTAAAATTGTCGCTTTATGGGTTGTTTGTGGGACGTTCCAGATTATTTTAATTTGTTCTTCGGAGACAACCTCACCTTCAACCTCTGGACTCAAATTTAAAGATTGATTTAAATCATCATCCTCATTTTCTAACTCACAATCAGAATCAGAATCATCAAAAATTTCGTCTTCTAAATCAGCTAAAATGTTCTGAATATCTTCCATGGTAAGTCCTCTTTTACGTTTAGGCATTTTTTTTTTTTAAAAAAAAAATCAAATTAATTTAAAATGAAATGATAAAGCAAAAAATCACTTACAAAATTATTAAGCACAAAATCACTTACAAAAATAACTATGCACTCACCGCTAGTGAGAATTTGAGTATAAAGGAAAAAAAGAGGGATTTTTAGGTAAGGGTGAAAGAGGAATCTCTATCCCCCTCCCTTCTGAATACAAAAGAAACCGGTCAAGCAGATGATGTTCCGGGGCTATAATAGGCCTCATGCTGATTCGAAAGCTGTTTAGAGGGGAAAGCACTGCTTGGCCGCTACATCGGTCAGCGCCGTCTTTTAAGGGTATGTTCCTTTTGGCCTATAGATCGGCCAGTCGTCCTCAAAAGGTTAATAAGAGAACTATTGCAGGGAAATGTCATCTCATGTTTGTAAACAATATTATGGGATATGAAGAAAAAGGAAGAGCTTCTGCTCTTCTTCCATATTAATTTTTCCCTTTTTGTAAAAGTGCATCATCACTTGAAATAAAGCAATCTATGCAGAAAAAAGAATGTGTCACAAGATGTCAGTTTTGTATCATTTCAGAGAATAGAAAAGGCTTACAGTAAAGACATTTCCCATGCAAACGGAGAAAATGAAATAGAGTGTTCTTGAGGGGCCAAGTATAAAAATACAGGCACCCTCATATATAACATGGTTATGTTCTTAAAATATAGTTTACAGAAAATCTGCTTAACAAAAAAATTAGAGCAGACAAAGGTGTTAAGTTCAATTTCTTAATTAGAAGCAACATGTCAGTTATTAGTGGCAATCTAATAGTCTTGAGTCACAATCAAGTAATGAGGATCATTCCCGAGTTGGCAAACCATTTTTCAAAGTTCCACACCATTCCAATGTGAAGACTTTGAAAGATTAAACGTGCAAGAATCTCTTTATTGTATTTTCTCCAAAAATACTAAAACACACTATTATATTTTGAAAATTAGGAAAACTAAATTTATAAAGCATTTTTCAAGAAAGTATTGTATGTTAATATGTATTAAATAATGTTTTCTTTGTCATCATTACTAAGGGCAGTTAATTGATGATATTTTCTTTTTTACAAAATATCCTTTGAACTTTCTTCAGCACTTTTTAACCATCCAAGGGGCTATTGTTTAAGTTAGATCTCTTTTCAATTTTTTTACCTTATGCTTCAATTTTAATTACATTTAACTTATATATATTCAATTTAATAATTTAGTGTTTTCTTTAATTTTAATATTGGAAAAGTTTATTATTGTCCATTTCTTGATATTTCATCATTCACTATAATTCTTATGTTTAATTGAGTAATTTAAAAATAATTATCAAAAAAAAAGCACACCTTGGGTGGCTAAAAATCTGTTTTTTGCAAAACATTACAAAGAAATTTTTTATTTCAAGTTTGATTTTTATTGAGTTCTGTTTACAAAAAATCTGCTATTTTAGATTGATTGCTTTCAGCTGAAAGATCATTATCAATTTCTTTATATGCCATTAAGCACTCTAGAAGTTCTTTTGAACTTTATGCTTCTTTCACAATGTACATAATAACCACCAACAAAAGAGATCTCAAAATTTAATAAATTTCAAAATTCTATAGGTGAATCTAATGACATATTCAGCTCTCATTTTATTCTGCATTGAATGGAGATTTCCTTAATTTTGCTCTTAAAATCTTGAAGCATTGCAAGGGAATTTACCTAATTCTCAAATCATGTTAGAATGAAATCATGTTATAAAACTTGCTATGTAACAAAGAGGTTCCCTGTTTGTCATTGGGATGATGACCCTGTTTTACAATTGGAAACAACTTTTAAACGGGAACTGATTAATTTAAATTCAATCTAATAATTTGCGGAAGTCTGATGTTTTAATGATGGCAAAATTTTACATATCAAGCAATGTTTTCCTGCTGCCAAGACTTGAGGATGAAGATAAAAAAGTAAATTACTATTTACCTTCCTTTAATTAATTTTCATTTTATCAAATAAGTATATTTTTATTCAAATCAGTTTTGTAAAATTTTCGTGATCACAAAAATTAAATAAAAGTTATTTTACTGCAAATTAAAATATGAAATTTATCACATTTATTTCACTGAAAAAGATACTTAAAATGCGCATATTTATCTTAAACTGTATTTAACTAATTTGAACAATTTTTAGTCAAATCGATTATAGTAACAATTTGAAATTTCAACAACAAAGAACAATTTTATAATATGAGTTATAATATTTTTATATACCATTAGTAATTCTTAGAATCTGGAATGCAATTTATCGAGAATGAGTAATTTATCTTAAGTTATGTGAAACTGCATGCAATACAAAAGTATAGAGATTTTTAATACATTACTGATTGTTCGAATAAAAATTTCCTATTAATATGCTGTTGTTTGAAAGTTTGTGGCAAATTTTTTTTCTATGAGAATCTATTGGATTTGTTAAAAAAAGCATTGAATGCAAAATAAATATAACAAGCAATACTATTATTAAAAAGCAATTCAAACAATACATACTGGTTTAGTTTATTCTTACTCCCTACAATAATGATATGTTAGTAATTATACTCATTTTTACTGTTCATAGTTGTAGTTATGGTCTAATATTATTAATTGCATCTCATGGGTTATCAAACCCCTACTATTAAAAATATGCATTAATTGCCTATTTCTATGTTAAGAATTGAATATCTCCCAATCCATATTTGCACACATTTTAGGAAACTTCTAAAAAGTCATTTTGGTAAAAAAAATATTAAGCCTAGTAGTAAAGGTTGCAAATTATTAAACCAGTATAGTGAGATTTAAATACAAAACCAAATTTTATAGTTTTAAAAGAATTAATTTTGTCTGATAATGTTGGCTTTAGCTAATACAGTAATCATAAGAAGTTCTAATCAAGTTATTATTAAAATATAGATGCAAAATTAATGTCAATTTTTGTATTGTAAAATTAAAATCACTTATCTGAATTTATAGTAAACTTAACAAACAAAAATGACACAGTCATCAGAAAAGAGGCATTCATTAATTAGATAATTTTTTTTTCTTAATGACTCCCAGTTGATGCCGAATTCCTTTAATGCTAATTTTTGCAATAATTTCATTACTGAAACTTTCTTGAACAAAAAGCTGTAAATATCTCGGAAAAAACAGCTCCACATTAGTTTGGAGATTATGATGAATGAGAGAGGGGTAACCTTTAACATAATTCATAGAGAGTTATTTATGAAATTAGCAATGTTACAAATATAAATGGTTTTAAACCTTAAAAACAGTTAAAAAACACAAAGAAATGATTTTTGTTTACTTACCTCACTGAACACTCCGAGTTTGGCTTCATTGATATCACGATCTGAATAAGATTCTTCCAACAACCACTCAATGCCAGATGAAAAAGTCTTTAATGTTTTTGTCACATTTGGATCTCTGTAAGGAAAACAATCTCATAATCACTTGCATTATAATTCATTGTTTTTTGTTAATTACATTGAAAATTTATTGCAATCTAACAAACAATTAAGAGAATTTTATTTCATAGCAACTAATAAGACATTCTTCAAATAAAATTACTTTAAAATAAATTTTATAAAAAAAAAAAAAAAAAAAAAAAAAAAAAAAAAAAAAAAAAACTGAAAAGTAGGAAGAATTTAATTTTTTTTTTTTTTTACACTAACTCATCCCCTTTTTTTCCCTATGTAAAATTAACCACTCTTAAAATACCTACATTCATACAATTACATTCTTAGTAGCTGGGATACTGTTTAAATCACACAAAAACAAAGAATTTAATTTTATGAATAGTGGTTGAGAGCCCATTTTCGTGTTTTAATTAAATTAATAAATAAAATAATACATACAACATAGTTGTGTTCTACTTAAAAAAAGGCATATAAGACAGTTTATATTTTATTGATAAGGTGATTTTAAAGAAAGAAGAATTTTACAGAAGGAGGGGAAAAAAATTACTCTATAAGGTTTTAAGGAACTGCTCATTTTACTTGTTAATATAATATATACATCCAACTTTTTTTTTACACAGCAGATACCATGAAAACCATACAAAAAAAATTCATGTATAAGAATATGCGCGACATAAGGTAAATTTAGGGATATGTTCCACAACTTTAAGAAATCATGCAAGATAAAAAAAAAGATCTAAATATTTTATCAAAAAACTGTGCAAAAAAAGTAATTATGAAATCCATAACACATTTATAAACCAAAAACAATTCCTTTTAATTTAAAAAAAAAAAAAAAAAAAATAATAAAATTAGTGTACAGGAAAAATTTAATCTGTAGATATAAAAATTTAATCTATACAACATATAAGAAATCAAATTGAAATTAGGAATAAAACTATTAACAACTATTCATTGCTACTTGAAAACAGGGGTTCACATTTATTATGAACTGGATCAAAAACACTATTATCACTAAATATGTCAGATATGTCTAGCACAACTGTAGGTTTTGATTCAAATGAAGAATTTCGTTCCTTATTAACAGCCTCTGTTGGTTTTTTTGTTGTTAATGTTACAAAGTCTGTTATTAGCAGCTGTTTTTTTTTTGGTTTCTCAAGTTGCTTACATAATTCTTGGTATCCTGCAACACAAAACTTAAAATTACATAGAAATTTTAATGCACACTCTATGTCAGGATCATGAGTAAGAAAATGTAGTTTCATGCTTGTAGCAAATTTCAAGCTCTTGCAAATGAAATCAGCTGTTAATAGCTGAACTTTACCTTTGACTTTATCATTATTGACTTCTTTATTATCAAAAACTGTCATAAATTTGTACAAATCCTCCTCATCCCGAATTCTACAATGTTAGCAATTTGCATGTTGTTAAAACTTTTGCCACCAATTGCATTTAATAGAGTTATAATTTCAGAACACACAACTGATTTCAGTACTACAAAACTTCCACTTTTGAAGCATGCTGGCAAAATTTTTTCCCAACAAGCATATAAGATTGATTGGCACAACTGTTTGATGGTGAAAAAAGCATGAGCAATCCACAATCATAAACTTTCTCTTTGCTTTCACAACAGTCAAATTTCTTTCTTCCACTGAGTCTAAAATATATTTAAATGTTTCCTTCATGTAATACATTTTAAATGATGCTATAATACCCTGATCAAGTGGTTGAATCAACGAGGTGATGTTAGACAGTAAAACAGCATATGAATATTTTGAATTTTTTTTTTGGGAGGGAGGATTAGTGGTGGAACAAAAAATTCCCGTAAAAAACATTTTGGTGAACCATGTTATTTCAAATTCATGGGGAGAAAAAGAATGTGTAAAAAAGAGTTGGGTGTATATTGTTACGAACATGAGATGACGCTTCCCAGTAATGGTTCTCTTATGAAGGAAAAGAAACATTTAAAAATATGTTATCAATCAGTCAAGGAAAGTTTAAGCAAAGACCCCTTAATCTTGGCAACTTGACAATAAATGGAATGTTCTTGAAAAAGCCAGAACCTATACGAAATATTGACTGGGAAGGACCTTTAGTGAATTTTCGGTGTGATGTCACACTTGTCCAGAAAAAGTATAAATATGCCGTAAGTTTCAGCCTATCAGTCTCTTTTTGAAGCCTGCCTTTTGAGTGCTTCGATTATCATGATCAACAGATGAAATAAAACCTGTGAGTTCACATTTATTCTCAAAAACTTGCAAATCAGCATGAATGGAAGTGAAGTGCATCCTCTAGTTTTTCCTATATGTACCTCTCACTAAGTAGTAAAATTAAGATGAATTTCTGATTTTCCTGTTGTTATGCATTGTTTCTTAATATTCTTATTTATAATTGATTATGTTAACTTAAAGTAAAATCATACTTTAGTTATTTCAACCAAACTGATAGTTTAAAAATGGTTTGCTGAATACAAGCCTTGAGTTGAGATTATTCTGAAATATATATTTAATTGACCTGTACATTTTATCTGACAATTTATATCATTATTGTGAGCAAATATATGTCCTAAATTACAATATTATACCTCTCAATAACCTCCTCCCCAAATAAAACTTATAATTAAATCCTTCTTGAAAATTTAAAAATAAATTTTGCAAAAATATAATTTTTCAGAAAAAAATCATAAGAAATTTTTTGAAATATATTAGCAAATCATTTGTGGAAAGTACACACAAATCCCTTACAGATAGCTACATCATTAAAATATTCAATTTGATTATTACAATTCTTTTGCCTAGTTGCTCTACGATAGATTTTATTGTCTCTGATGAAATATTTAATTTTAATTTAACAATTTTTCAATATAACAATTAAATAAAACAAGCTTTAGGAAATACATTGAAAATGGAAAGAATTGAAAACATTACCCTTTAAAATGATAAACGAGAGAGAGAGAGCATATTGTATGCAACACATTTGAACAAGTATAGGAAACTTATTATCATCCAAAACAAGAATTTGACACTTGTACAAATAAGTTTAAAGAGGAAAATATCCTATTTACTATAAGAATTTTTATTTTTTAAAATCAATACATCATGATGATACAATCAATCGATACAGATATAAGTGAAAAAAAATACAAAGAGGATTTGCAACATGCAAAAAACAATTTCTTTACATTAATTTATAAAATGAAATTTCCTGTTATAAAGAGTTATTGTCTTGTTCTTATAGTTGGTTATAATTTTAATTTAAGGAAATAAATCTGCTATAAAAAATAAATTACCTATAAGAATAGAACATGAAATGTCCTCCCTTGTTGATTGATGCACCACCTCCATACGCACCCCCTTTCTCTCTAAAAAAGTTCATAGATTAATTTTCAATGTCTTATTTAAATTGAAGATTACATTTATAATCAAAATGTTTGAATTCACTTCCAATCGGATGGAGATGATTGGAATTTGAAATTTATTTAGCTTTATATTTATAGAAGCTTAAATTTAATGGTGAAAGCAAGAATTAAATATTGCAACCAAGTCCAAAACAAAATAAAAGCTTAATTTTTGTACCTAATTGGTAACTAATTTTAACTTCCGAGATTTGCAATGCTTATCTTGGAAGTGCTTACTCAAAAATGTTTTTTTAGAATATTGATTAAGGTGCAATTTTACCAGGAAAACAAAAAAACTTCTTACCTAATTTCAGCGTGCAAGAACTTAGAGGACATCAATTTAGCTGCAATTTTCAAACTACAGAAAACAAAAATATTCAAATAGTTACAATTTAAAATCTTATTATATTAATTGAGAAAATCTGCTAAAAAACCAATGAATGAAAGTTTTATCAAAACATAACAAAATATTTTGTTAAAAATTAATATTTCAAATTACCATAGTACTTTCTAATTATTTTAATGAAAAAAAAAATAACATTAATAGAACCTTTTTTTTTTTTAATAAATTGAAATTTAAAGAAAATATTTGAAATTATTCAGAAACACTCATTATAAAGGACCTTGATAATAAAATTTTAATGTTTCATTTTAAGTAAAAAAATTTCTTCTAATATAAATAATTCAAATTTTACTTTCAAACAAATATGACTACATTTTTCTTCTTCTTTTTAATGCATGAAATAAAAAGTTGCTATGCTGAAAATATGTAACTTAACCAAAGTAAAAATTATGTGCAAAATTTTTATTATTAAGACAAATACTGACTTGGAGTAATCTGGATGACAATATGGTACAGTTAATACACTTTGACCCAAATAATTGACTGAGAGAGGTAGAACAAAGTGAGTTCTTTGAGCTTTTACTTGATAGTTAGCCTGTAAAATTTTTTTAATTAGAAACGTTGCTTCATATAACTGAATTTAAAATGTTTTACTACAATGAGTTTTTAAAAGAAAAAAGTCAATTTAAAACAAAACACTTAACTACAGACATTTTATCAAAGAAGAGTTAATTTTAAAATGAAATACTTTTAATTTTTATTCTGATTTAAATAATTAGAATTTTTGAATGTGCCTGAAATATAACGATTTTTAAACTATAGTTTTGAAAAAGCTTTGACTCTACAAATTACTTGGAAAAAATATAAGTAATTGTGGGAAAGTTGCTTTTAAATTATATTAGTAATTCTGGTTATACAATATCACAGAATTTTAAGTGTTGCACATAATATAATAGTTTAAATACTACTAAAAATTAATGCATTTTCAGGAGACAGACAGAAAGTAAAAAATATGCTGCTTTAACAATTACCATTTTGGATTTCTGAATCCTTGAAGTTTTTGAAAACTGAAGTTCAGACAAAAATGAGTCGAGAGAGTTCATTGCCTGTGGCATAAAGTTCGGTGTTGCATTTAAAGAACACCTGAAAAAGAGAGAAAAAACAACTATTGTTACAATGTTCAGCAAATACAGCCTGGAAATGATTAAGGAGATAACAAGGCAAATATAAAATTTGCATAGTTTAAAAACTATTCAAAACACACACAAATACCTTTAAAATTCCAAAGTGTTTTACAATGAATAAAAAAGAATAACACCATTTCCTAAAAAATATATTTGTTTAAAATATAGATGCCAGATTCCTGCCATCAATAGTTTTCAAATTAATTTTCCAAGTAAAAAAATATTCCCTCCCTTTTGTTAATATATATATATACACCATGATAGGCAATAACAAGTCATTTTTCTATGTTATAATCTTTCAGAAACCACATAAATATTTTATAAAACGTTTTTTCAATAAAAGTAAACAAAAATGCAATTTGAGTTTAAATTTTATAATTGTTGTGTGCCCTTGAACAGAAATTCTTTTGCTCATTTTAAAATAATTGTCAGCATTAGTAACATAACTTTATATAAAAGTTTTTATGCTATACACTTGCAAATAATTCTAAAATACTATTAAAAATTTAACAAGTTTTTCCCCTCAATCATTTTAATTTGCTTGGTGATTTGAATTTTTTAAAAGAATTATAAAAGGTTTTTTTTTTTTTTTGTAACACTAAATAATATTAACTTATTTGAATATTTGATAATATAGTGTAAGTCCAAATATCTGTAGAATGGATGTTCTTGATCAAATATACATTTTTCACAGGCAACAAAATAAATATGTGATATGAAAGAGAAAACTGTATGTATTTAATAAAACTCTGAGCTTTTAAGTTTAACATATACCAATTTTGGTAATAGTTATTTTAAAATACTACACAAGAGTGAGATTAAAATTATTTTAACTTATTGTAAAAAGTGGAGTATTATTGATTTATTATTCTCTTCATAAGATTCACATCTATTAAATAAAAAAAAAAAACATATTTACATGAAGTGTCTTTCGGCCAAAGTATTCTCTATTTTGAATATATGTCTCATTGCCACCATTGATGAGACCTGGATTTATCATTATACACCAAAAAATAAAGCATCAATTCAAACAAGAGATTATTTCTTCACAAGAACCTGTAGCCAATCTCATTGGCCAGAAAAGTTATGATGACAATTTTTTAGAATGTGAAGGGTAAAGTTTTTCTTTGAAAAAGGAAAAAAATTCACTCTATAATATTACTGTGAGTAATCTCATTCCCATTACTAATGCCCATTATCCATTCTTAACACAGGTACTTCCTGAACCACTCTAATATTGGTGGCTCCATTACACATATCAAACTATTAAGAATATAAGTTTTTTAAAGTATGTCTGAACTGATTATCTTGAAAATTTAACCTGATTTCCCCCTTGAATTTATAATTTTTAAGACCCATGTAACCTAAACAATACTGGATTACTACAGAAGAACATAATCAAGTTTTTAAAAATTTATACTCTCAAGCTAATTCTGGGGAGAAAAAAAAAAAGTTCAACATTGCAGCCTTCAATAATGATATTTTGAAACACGGATTAAGAACCTTAATTAATTTTTCCATGCATCTGAAATAAAATACATAAAAAGCAGAAAATGCCTATTTGACTTCATAAACAAAGAAAATATATCACCTCATAGGAGCTCTGCAAAATAAAACATTGGCTAATTTCCTCATTTGTTCCAGTAGCTCTTCATGACTTTCCATTTCAGCTAACTGCTTCATGAATGTAACCTGTAATCAAAAGAATAAAACATGTGTTTTGACTGCTAAAGCTAAGACAGATAGTAATAAAATGTGAGAAATATATCTGCTAAAAGAAACAATTATTTTCTAGGCTGCTTTTGAGATAATAAAATGGCAAACTGATGGATTAACCTGACAGTCCTATAATTTTAGCCTCAATATGTATGTGTGTTTTAAATATATTCAAAATTAAGCATTATTACTTTCAGAGAATTCTTGGATAAAGATGTGATTAATTAACAAGTGTTTAGAGTGAAGCTACAGATGAAATATTTTTATATTTACAGAATTCAAAGGACACTTTGAAAGGGAATAATGATCAATATTTCATAAATCCAAAGTTATCAAATTATTTTCTAATGTAAGAAACAATTATTCTCTAACCATAAATGCAAAATATAACAATTTATGTGTTAAATAATTAATCAATGTTGGTAGTTCTATTACTTATATATTTTGAAATAAAGAGCTTGCCTTGTTTCATATGATGTAACTTTTTCATACTATAAGGCCAAAATTGTAATTATTATTAAGCTTTTCTTCTTTGACAGAATCTAATTTCAAATCCGCCCCCTTAAAAATTAGCTTAAATTAAATGCTGCTCAGAGATAAATGTGATGGAATAACATACTATTGACTAATTAAATTAATAACCAATATATTAAATAGATATATCTCTTCAATAATAACATAGGTAGAAATGACACCTTACTTGAGAGAGGCCAGATGTTTTTTCTCTGATGTGAGCACAATGACTAAGTGAGCTACAGGCTCTTCTCATGGAGTAGACATGCCCGTGGTGAGTGATGCTCTGAGCCATTTCAGTTGCACTTAACCGAATCAGCTGTGTAAATCGTTCATTGTCTTTTAGTTGCACACTGTAAACAATATATGTCAATTGATGAACTAAATAAGTTTAGAAAGACTTGGAAATATATAATTTGAACAAATATTGACGGCCTGGCAAACATTAAAAAAATTGAACAATTTTCAAATTTTTGCAAAAAAATTACATAAAGAAACAAAAGCTACTTTGAAAATTCTTTCAGAGTATACAGTAAAAGCAATGTTGTCTTTTGAAGAAGTTGATGTTATAGATTAAAAATTACAAACCTGAAATTTCAAGTGAACAATTACCTGTTTAAAGAAAAGATTTTTTTTTTTTTACATATTTCCCCTTTACACACAATTTTTCCATATAATGGTTTAAAATTCATTATTACTAAATGCAGCTTCATTTTAATAAAATGCTATAATTTTTATAAATTAAGCAAAGACAATAAATAATTACATACATAATTCATTTGTGATCAACTACAATCATCTTGATTTATATAATAAAACATAAAGAGATTTTGCTAAAGAGACTTTTGTTTGCTTTAAAACCTATTTTAAATGCATAAAGAATTCTCATATTGAAAGTAAAGACTTTATAGTTGCTTGATGTTATGACATCAAAGTTTACTAAAAAACATGAACTAAAATATTCAATCATGAATACAAAATTAAAGATTTTATAAACATAACGCACTTCCACAGAATAAGTACATTAGTAAATGTGATTAATGAAAAATATATATATTTACACACAACAAAAATACAGTATGAATGACTTATATATATATATATGATAAAATTTCAAAATAAATAAATCTAGCTTCAGATTTTCTTGACAAATTGTAAATTTAATTAATTAAATTAATACAATATTTTTGATACTAACCAAAGGTACAATCGAAAATTAATTTAGTCAATGACTCCTTAAAATTTTTATAGTTTATGTTAACACTGCACACACACTAAAAATGTACAATAAGAATAAAATATCTTACTCTGTGAGAATATCTTTCCATAATGAAAACGTGTCTTTAATGTTTTTATCCAGGCAGTATGATGATAGCAAGAGCGCCTTCAAGAAAATGATTTTAACACATAAATCTAATCAATAAATTTAGTTAATAGCATGTTATACTTTCAAATTTTGTTTTCCAATTGTATTCACGAATCACAGAAAAAATTATTTCAATCAATAGGACACTAACTTTCTATTGTAAAAAAATTTCACTGTCAGAATAGTTTCTACAGTCAAGAGTCTATAAATAAAAGCACTCAAACATGCTTTTAGATTGATAAGTTTAATTAATGTCACCCTAGAATCAACATGAGGGTTATTGGTGATGAACCTCGCAATTTTGAACCTCGGTAAAGTGATGAAGATGACATCCGAGTTGGCACCTTCATCTCCTAATTTTCACATCATGCCAATGGGAGGACTTTGAGCCTCGACAAATTTAATGTGCATCAATCCCGGCTACATGGCGGGTTTTTAGTGGCATCAGGTCTTAATTCCACAACATATTTTTAGATTCAAAGTAATTGATTTTTCCTGTGTACAAAAATTATTTTGATCAATCTTATAATTCTTTCTATATACTATATTTTACACAAATTACTATTTTGATTTTGTTTTCAGGGAAACAAAATCAAAAGAAATAATACATTTTAGCACAAATTTACATGAATGATGACCTTGCTCATGATAATGAGAATGGACAGCATCTGCTTATATTTTTGGTTAATATCAATACGTTTTACAATTAGTTACAATATTCTTCAAACATCTTTTTTAACAAATACATCACCATATGGTTGTTGGGAACATACTTGTCTGTATTCAGTTGGATTGGATGGATGCTCAGATAAATGAAGAGATACATCAAGTCTTCCAGTCTTCAGCTGAATTTCTTGGTCCAACTCCTTGTAATTACGCTCTCCTGCTCCCATTCTGAAAGGAACAAGAAAATATTCAATAAATTAAAAATAAAACAAGAATTCTAATATATATATATATATATATGAATGTGTATATTGAGATGGAAGTAATACATAAAGCAGTAAAGATTACAAAAAGAAAGAAAAAGTATAAAATTTAAATAATTAAAAGTTTCTTATTTCTTTTTCAAATATACAGAAATTGGGGGGAAAAACATTAGAGATGAAATCATATTTAATACATATCAGAACTTCCATAGCCCTGAAGAGTGAGAAGGTCAATTACAATGATCAAAAGCAAAATAAAAAAAATTAACACACAAAATGTTTATTAAAAAAATTATTACTGAGTGATGATAGAAGTGAATAGGGGCAAAAGCATGATTTCTTCCTCTGATAGTTCTGAGGCATCCACCAAAGCCCTGAAGTATGTCACTTCATTGGTGGGTTGCTTACAAACCTGAATGGGAATATTACCTGCAACATGAAAATAAAGAAAGAGTTCCAATTACTACAGTAATGAATTTTTTTTAATTGAAATGAATATAATAAAATTTTCCTTTAAGAATTTATACTTTTACAATAAATAATAATAATAAATACAAAAATATATTACTCTTTAATTATTCTTAAGAATAAAAAAAGTGTGATTGAAAAAAAAACTTTTGACTGTTTGCAACAAAACAGATCACTCTGTTGTTCACAAGAACTTATTATAATTACCTTCCTTTTTGTTAGCTAGCTTTTTACCTCAATACTGAATATTTATGTGTAATTTGAAAGAAATAAGTTTTCATAAATTTTGAGTATATGATCTAATTTAAAATTCCTGACTAATATTTTGGCATTTACATTGAGCTCTTTCTAGATTTATAGTCAGATCCCATTAACTTGCAAGTCTGCTTGATTAGTGATTTTACTATAGCTCCCTTTTTATAAGATTTATTACTATTCTTTTCAGATGATGTTGCGATTTTTCCTGTTAAGAGAAGACATTAATGCCGTTCTCTTCTCCCCCCTTTATATTTCATACATTGGTGGATAAACATGCCATGGAGTTCGAATTTTCAATACGAAGTATCTATTTTGAATCAGAGAAATTAGAAACATGAGAAAGAAATATGTCAAATGGAGCATGTGCATCTAATGAAAAACAAACAGCACAGGGGTAGAATAGGATTCTTTTATAATACCAGAACAAAAAGAAACCAACAAAAGAGATGTAGGAGGGGAAACCTTAAAAAGCATCCAAAAATGGATGAGTAGACTCGAGTTAAAAAGAGAGGGGTGAGGGAAGGAAACCCATCACTAATCTTGGAGGAAATACAACAACAAAGCAAAGACTGAAAAGAAAATAACAAAAGTCAGAGTGAGCAGAGGGTATTTAAAATAAAGAGTGTGAAACATTTAAGGCAAAGAGTTTTGAAATGAGGTGATGGCCATAAAACTGGATAAATATCCAAGTTGAAGTAAAGAGGCAGTAAAATAATGAGAATAAGATACAAAGAAAATAAAACTAGTGGGAAAATTATTTGCTCAGTATATTTGAGGCTAGAAGGGAGGCAAAGAAAAGCCACAAGTCTTTTATTCATAAAATGTAGACAGTGACTTTTGTCACATAGGAGAGAAGATAAAAATCTAATCAAGTGGAGATGAACAAAAGACTGTCTTTGAAATACATCCTTTGACAGTTTGGGGCAAAAGGGTGTCCACCCTTTTAATACTTATTTTTTTCAGATTTTAATGTTTGGATTGGATATAATTCACCATTTCTTGGAAAATTAAAAGTTCTAGGATGGATTTTTATGTAAGAGATCATTTTCAAGATCTTATGGTCAGAGAGATAGTTGCTAGTTTAATCATTTGTTTTATTGGTCACATTTTTAGAGTTATAAAGGTTTTTCTTTTATAAGTGATTTCCATAATAATTAAAAATAATGGCAAGAGAGTGTAAACATAAAACAGAAAATTCATATCAATGTTGAGATTTATGTTACCTCTTAATTTATATTAATATTGTAACTTGCAGTTTAGTAACCATGGGCTGTGACTACCATTAATTAATGGGGTCCAAATGTATATCTAAGATATGATACACAATGTTTTTTAAAGTTTATAATTTCAGTGATTAGCAAATGGCAAGCTTTAAAATTTATATTTGTTCGACGATGCATTATTATAGTATATGAATTATCATAAAAAAAAAAAATTACAGCTTATTACAGTTCTTATAGTATAAGTCTTTGAAAGTATATATTGTTATTCCAATTGTTATCATTTGAATTTTTGAGATAAATTAATTGGCCACTATAATGTTTGATTTAATTAGTGTTTCTTGAATTGTATCACATTTTATTAAGTGTTATGATTAGACCTAATATTAAGTGTTACTGATTAGAGTTGATAACATAATTATTTTGGGATTTATTTATAGGAAGTAATGAATATAGTCATGTCATGTCTAGATATAATGAAAATAAAAATTGTTGCAATTCATGTAAAGATATTACAAAGTTACAAGATAAACATATTATAGTTTTTATAATGATTGTCAATCAAATAGGAATTATAACACAGATATTTTTTGGAACAAAAGGTATTTTAACACCTAAAATATCTTAACTAAAAGTTCATGAGAAAAATCTCTGAATGTGAATAAATATAACAATATTGAAGGTAACAATTACAATGACCAAACAATTAAAAACAGAAAAACCATATAAACTATTTAAAAATGCATTAATATTAGATGTATTATGTCAAATGATGAACAATCTGAATTCCAAATTTATATTCTGCAAAACATTTAATTACATTTGTTTATTAAATGGGAAAAAATGTCAATTTAAATATGTAGAATAAACCTCATATATTATTAATATTAGATTTAATCATAATAGACATGATGCAAAGAAATTTAATTGCATCAAAAATAGCCATAAAATGGAAATTATTCATTTCAATTTAAATAAACTTGAAAATATGTTGCACTCTACAGCCAAAATTTAACCTAATTATTAAAAAAGATAATGTTGGGAAAATCAATGTATTGATTACCACAAAACAATCTATCCTTATGGACTTAAAGTACTGCACTATAATAGAAATATATTGCACATTATAAAACAATAAGATAATAAAGAATATTTTTATATTAATAAAATAGTAAATACTATATGTTAAAAATAACAAAAAAATGCTAGAGGTCTAAGGTACAATAGAAAGTGCCTAGATAATAATGCAATAAAGAATAAGATTTATGAATTAGAAAGTAATTAATTTTAAAAACAACAATAATATTAAAATTATTAAATACTTTATTTCTGGTGTCAAGAAAAAAGAAACAGGCATTCTAAAAATTTACTATTTGAAGAAAATAAAACAGGAAGCCAATGCCTGTAGATTATTCTTGATATTTCGCACTATCTTACAGAAAAATATAATACCAAAGACAACAATAATGAAAATTATAGTACAGAATATTATATGCTTAATTTTCTGAATAAATCCTTTAATAATACAAATTTCAATAATTTTAAGTAACATGAATCTTCTTCCTATTAAGAATATTAAGATTAAAAAAAGCTTATAAATATAAAAAAAGATGAGCAGAGTACAAAAAATTTATTAATGAAGAGCACCAACATGTAATTTTAGGTGATTTAAATATTGTCAAAGATAATAAATAATGCATTCAGTAAAAGATTAATAATGGTATTTATAACAAAAACTTCAAAATTAATGATAATAAATTTTTTTTAATTAAATCTAAATAAAACATTATAGAACTTTAAAAAGATTTTATAATAGGATATGCTGATAAAGTTCTAATAATTACAATAATATTTTCAAATATCATTACAATAAAATGAGAAAAATTTAGGAGAACATAATATTAATGATAAGGAAATCAATAATATAATTACAGTCCTATTTAAAAAATAGGTTTTAAAATGAATAACAATAAATATCCATACATTATTTTAACTCTAAAATAAAAAAAATTTAGAATTGTTACTAAAAGATTTAATACTTATACTCATATAATAAATTAAAGTATACATTCAAATAACAAAAGAAGGTAAATTATTATGAACCCTTTCAAAAAACACCTCTAAATAATTTCAATGAGACAGCAGTTATTAAAAAAAAGTCAAGATATTATTAAACGAATTAAAAATAAAAAATATACTCAACCTATAGTTACGATTTTAATTCCACACATTACTCGTAGATGATCTAGTAAAACTATTTTTATAAATATAATTACTTTTAAGGAATATTAATATCTCTTCAGAAGAATTTAATATTTAGTTAATCTAGAAAATTATATTAAATTAAATAGTATAAAAAAAATTAAAGATATACCACAAGGAGGACAAGTTAGTTATATCATAGTTTAGTCAATATTTATTTACATTTTTAAGAAGAGAACTATTATTTTATTATTTAAAGATATATTGATGATCTAATTATTCTTAAATGTAATTTATAGAGATAAAGCTAATTTATCTTTTTATCCTACTTAAATTTAATTTAAATTAAAAAAAAAAAAGAATATTTAGACATAAAATTGGAAATTATAGATGTAAAATTACAATACATATGATAAAAGGAAATTTTTCAATTTTCATGTTAATTAGGCTCCATTTTAGAATAGCAGAACACATATTTCCATTTTTGGAAATGATATAATGAGAATGTTTACATAAACTGCATTTATGTAAATTATTATCCTTTTAATTTTTTAAAATGACATTTCAAGCTTGATGAAAATACTTAAAATTAAATATTAGTCTGGCCTTTTTTTTTTTTTTTTTTTTTAGTCAAAGCCACGATTTATATGTAAATAAATTTAGATTTAAGTCTAAAATAATTACACATCATGTGACTTAAGAAACGGTTTTTTAAAGAGTTTTTGAAATTTTTACCCATAGTACAATAATTAAAGAATTTTTCATGCTTTGCACAAGAATAGTTCAGATTAAAAACAATGCTAATTTGTAGTAAATTAACATTGATAAGTAATAAAAGATTAGCGTGACCAGACATTACTTGATTTTTTTTTTAATAATTTACATCTGTTAGAAATTAAAGTTGTGTGTAATGGGTTATTTTAAGTAAGTTAAATAAGAATTATTATTTAATTTAGATAACATTTGTTTCATAATGCTACTTCAGATTGTGGAGTTTTATCTTTGGATATTATGTCATAACTCTTTTCATTCATATTTTTTTAGCAATTTTTGTTATAAAATAATTTATTGAGTGAGATGATTGGGCTCCATAAAACATGTTTAACAATGCCTTTCTGTAACCAGAAACAGCATTTTAAATTATTTTACTTTCTTTTATTTTCTTGATTTCTTCAATTTTTAAGTTTTTTTATGATTAGTTTATTTACTATGATTATTTATTACTTAATATACATTTCTTTTAAATAATATGTATTTATAAAATAATAGTAATTTCTTAATAGTAATTGCATTTTGGCAATATTTAAATAACTTATTATTAACATATGAATATGACTTGCATATATATAAATATAGATAAAATTAATTTACTTGAGGACCTTAAATCCTGCTGTAGTAGAAAACAAAATGTAATCAATGATGAATGTGAGTCACATTCAAGTTCAACTTTCTTTATTTACTGTTCATTTTAGGTAAACGCGGCACAAGGTCAGCCGGCTGGCCGAGCCGAAGAAACTTTTTAGTGGTTTAATCGCAGTGCATGTTACAATGATGAGAGGATAAGAAGTGCTCTATTTTTCATAGTATCCCATTATATAATGGGGAAAATTATAAAAAATATCATGAAAACATGTGGTAAAGGATTAGGGATTCTGGGGAAATATAATAGACAAGGAGTCTGAAGGAATTATTTTGACAAATTTATGATCATGGAAAAAAGGATTAGCAAATTTTATGAGCATGTGATCTAATAAATAAAAGGATAATTTGGAAGGAGAACAGGAAATAAGAATGAACTCTTTACTTTTGAATTAGGACATAGGTTAGTGTATATGTTTAAATTATTATTAAGAGATATTATTGAATCAATCAAACAAACACACACACACACACACACACACGCCCTCAATAAAGGCAAAGTTTTGCTAGGGAAAGAGAAACAATTGTTGTTTCAAGAAAATTACAGAAACCATTTTCCTGCATAAAGGGTGCTATATGAGTGGGGATTCAAATGGACTAAAAATAACTTTCTTTTAAGATTATATATAGAGTTATAATTTTAATTTCAATTTACAAACTTCCTTTGTTCCATGACTTGGAATAATCCTTCAGAAATAAGTCTTTTTTAGATTATATGTTTCACATTTGGAAATTTTTCTTTGGTAATGCAAATAACATTACTTGTGTCTAGCATAATTCACAAATAAAGCATTTAATCATCTCTTTTAAAGTTCTTTCCTTCCTCAGTCCTAATTTGGTATTCTAGTCTCAATCACCACTACTTTCTGGAGAAAGAAGTCTCTTTTGTCATATGTCACACAAAGTGACATACTTGTCACTCTGTGTGACACATGACAACTTTAACTTGTCCATAGGAGCATTGGATAGGAAAAAAGAATGGCTCAGTAATAGTTTTTCTGCATTTACAGAAGACATTCTTCAAATAAAGACAACTTAGGTGAAAAATAATGTTAAAATTTAATATGCGATTGTTTATTAATATTACATTTAGAAGCAATATGAAGGATATTGGTGACAGACCTCACAATTTTGAACCTTAGTCAACTAACAAGGACAAAAATCTGAGCAAGTACCTCCCTCTCCAAACTTTCACACCACACCAATGGGAGGACTTAGGAACTCAACAGATGTAACATGCATCAGCACTAGTACACAGTGGGTTTTTAGTGGCAGCAGAGCTTAAACTCCTGACTCAACAGAAACAATGCAATTGATAATAATGACTCCTATGCAGCCTCAGTTTAATGAGAGGTATGAATGAAAAAAACACTGAATAAAAAATTAATTGTTAATCTTGTTTTTAAGTAGAATATTTTTGATCTTTTATATGACACATAAACATTCACAGAATTACATAATGCAAAGCTTTGATTCGAAAAAAGTTTTAATGGATGAAATAAAAAATACCCAAGGACTCTAAGTTCTCAGGAATTGCCTGAATATAGAAAAATAAACTTCTGATTAAAAAAGTGCCATGATATATCATATCTGTCCTAGAAGTAAATTAATTTTATTGAGAAATGAAAAAAAAGAGCTAAGTCTGAGAACCAGAATGATCCGAATTAAAGAGAAATTATGTATTTATATTGGAAAAATCAAATGACACATTTTCAGCCCCAGTTTTCATTAAATTTAATATATTTATACATAGATAATTTTTGTAATTGTCTTGTTGATGCCTTCATTTTTTAAGTTAGTTTTCTTTTTAAATTAAGAATCAAAGCTAATTATTACCCATAATTATAAAAACTATGATATTTTTTGTTAAAATTTTATCTATTTCTATAAAAAATATGAAACATAAAAAGAAAACTAACAATTTTGCTGTAACAAACACAGTCATACTTGGTTCATGAACTTCATTCATTCTGAGGTTTTGTTTATAAGTTGAAGCATTTTTCCCCCTATTTAAATTAATGAAAAAAAAAATTATCTGTTCCAGCCCCAGAGCCATGCTGTTTTAATATTGTTTTTATGGATGTAGTATATAAAAAAACATACTTTAATTTGAAAACTGACACAAAAATGAGCATATAATTATTCTGCAATGCATTTTAGCTTTAAAGCAGATAATTGTTGATACATAAGGTTGATTGTTAAAAAGGGGAGGAGAACAAGAGATTGGAAAATTTTTTATCAACCACTTGGAAAAATAATCTACTTTGTAATTTTGATTTTGATGTTTCTATTTGTCTATATTCTAACAGAATTTGGCACAAGAAACTGAGTTTGGTGTGATACTTTGAAAGATGTAAGTTTTCAGATCTTTAATAAATATTTTAAAATACTTGCGGAAATTGGGAGGGGGATCTTTTCCCTCCTGCAGTTTTTTCCCCATACAATTAAAGTAACAATCTATATTTGAGATGAAAAGTAAGAGACTCCAAAAGATTAACATTATGCTCAGAAATATGTAATGGTATGTTTATTGGGTGCTAGAGAAAGCATAATGGAGTTTTCCATGCAGACTGGTCACAAACCAAGATAAGATTGTATTTTTGCAATAAAATGCTATTTACTTATTTCCAGTACTTGTGTAAAATTCTAGTGGATCATTTTACTCTAACCCCAAATAATGCAATAATCACCAATAGTGGGAGGTGTCACTAAATGATGCCAAAATCCTGCAATAATAGAATTTGTGAAATCAAATGCAGTTTTTCTCTCTATTTTGATATTTACCATAACAACCTGATGTGGTCTATTTCCTTTTTTCCTAATGAATTTGTGTAACTTTGTTTAAACCTTATTTAAGTTTGGTTTGGTTTTATGAACATCACACAACAAGTAACACAAGGGCTATCGGAGATGGAACTCCTAATTTTGAACCTTGGTGAAGTTACAAGAGTGACACCTGAGCCAACACCTCTCCCTCCTAACTTCAGTACCAAGTCAATGGGAGGACTTTGAACCTCAACAGTTTTAACAAGCATCATCCCTGACTACACAGCAGTTTTTTTAGTGTTATCAAGGCTTGAACCCTCGGCTTGACGAAAACTGCAGGCCACAAGTCTGTGACCATGAACACTAGATTCCAGGGGCCACAAATCCTTCTTTAAACAAGAATTTTATTAGATATTATTAGCAGCTTATCACCTCATATTTTGAACAAAAATTAGGACCTGTCTACTATAGAACAGACTATTTCCAAAGCTATGGAATCCTGGCATAAAAATACATTAATGAATATGATATTTTATTATATTAGAAAATGGACAAGCAATAGTGTTGTAAGTAATGTTGGAAAAGTTACCTAAAAATGAAGTTTGATTACACAGCTCTTTATCAAGGCAAAAGAAAAAAAAAAAAAAAAAAAAAGGGGGGAAAAAAAATTAAAGAGATTAAAAAATAATTTTAAAAAAAAAAAAAAAAAAAAGGGGGGGGGAATGAATGTTTAGATGTTAGAATGGCGACAACTCTATTTTCCCAACAATTCAAGAAACTATTGAAGAAGGATTCACCATTTTTCAGACTCATGGAAAGCTTATAAAACTGAAGTTATTCAAATTTCAAATAAATTTATGTGGCATGGAATTCACAATGAAGATGATTTATTTTTAGTAGCCAACATGATTATTGTAAGTTTGACTGGAGTTGTGACAATTTTTATGGATGAGAGGATTTTATACAAGTATCATTCTTTGAAAAAGAAAACTATGTTGCTTAAAACTTACTGAAAGATGTGAACTCAAGTTGGTTTGTTTCAATAGATCTTTTGACATCATCTATAAGTAATGTTGGAAGACAAGATGCATCAATGCATTTTTGATGTTCAGCCAGTTCTAAACCTGCAAAAAGTTTGAATTAAACTGTTATATTTTTCCATATGAATAACAAATTCATGCATTGTAGATTTTTATTGATTTGAATTTCATATTACTTGATTCTAAAAATGGGAAGATTAAGAAAAAGTTTCCCCTTTAATATAATATAATTTGCAAACCGAATGTAAACTAAAAATTATAATCATTACAAATAATAGAAAGGAATCTAACAAAACAAATCCAAGCATTTAGTGTTCTTGAATTTAAAAAGATTAAAATTTTTAATGAAGTATATGCAAAGTAAGGAATTTAATATATGACCAATTTTTGTAAGTGTTTAGTTAAAGAATTTAAATTTTTGGAATATTAATAAAAATTTATGTTTATGAAAAGTGTCAATTATGGAAGATTGTTATCACAAGATATCTTTCCATTTAGCTGGACACACACACAGCAATTTCGATGCTTAAAAAAAAAAAAAAAAAAACCCACCTGACCTTTGGTAAATATATATATATATAAAATTCTTATTGTATGATCATATAAATATAGAGTGAAACACGAATGTACTAAAAGGAATATAAATGTCATTACAGTTGATTATTTTAAAAAAAAATTACTTAAAGTAATGAACATAAATATCCCCGAAAAAAATCAAATAAACTAATTTCAAGTTGTACAAAACATTATCTAAGTCAGCGATCCCCGAAAATTTTTGACTCACAGCACTCTTTATGAATCAAGAATTTCCTATGCCAACATACTCAAAGTCAAAACTAATAGACATATAATGAAACTCTTAAACAGCTATATTTTCAAATAAATTCATTATAGGAAAATAATTATGAATGGTTTTACAATATTCAGCAGTACCCCTGCAAAGGCACAGTGGTTACCCAGGGCACTGCAACACACTTTAGAAAACCTTGATCTATGTAATAAATGAAGAAGGAATCAATTAATTTTAAATAAATTAGCTTTGTAATAAAACACATAAGTAGATATAAGCAAGATAAAAGAAATAAATGTCAATCACAGAAGCCAAAATTAGAATTATAAACTTGGATTAATGGTTTAAATAGGAATAAAAAAGCCTAATAAATTGTTTCAAAATGGGTAAAAATTAACTTCCATTTTTGTTGTCATGGTTTTGAAAAATATTGTTTCTGCAAATTGATATATAAGGCTAAAAATAATATTGGAAAAAGCAGAAAATGTTTTAGTGAGTTTTTTTTTTCTCTTTTTTTTGAAGATGGGGAGGGAGAGGAAAAATTACTTTTAAAAGTTAAACATTCTTTTTGTACTACTTTGGGGGGAAAAACATACACAAAGAAAGGGGGGGGGGAGAAATACCTTGTTGATATATTTGGTGCTTTTCTATATCACTCAGTCTAGACAGTTTAGAGGATAGCAGTTCTTTTTCCTTGGCCTCTTGTTCAGATTCAAAATGTTCACTGGGTTTCATTATAAGAGTCAGTTTGTGTAGATTATTCTAAATAAAAATCAATGAAATTAGATTAATCAATGTATTTAAAACAATAGAAAACCAATAATTAAAAACAAAAGAATCACCAACTAATCTTTACAATTATCCAGAATCAATATGTAAAGTTTTTAAAAAATACTTTTTAATCTTTACTTGATTATTAAGTTAACATTAATGACATAAGGGATAAAATCACACTCCCTATAAAACTTGTTCTTTTTTAACAGTTCAAAATTGAATTTTCTTTACTTTCATTATTATCATTTTTTTTTTGTTATAAAAGATCAAACATGCCTTAAGCCTATATTTCTTAGACTTGGTTTTTTATGGCTGCTTCAAATGAAGACTTCTCAAATATCTAACCGTATAATTAATTTGTTTTATTGTATTTTGCTTCTTTTAATTTGATTCTAAATTAATAGAATTTGAGCTACAATTACTTGCACTATACAGTCATAAGATATCATTCAATAATACTTCAGATCATTATAGTAACCATTTATACTTTTATTTTATATATTAGGATTTTGTTTTACACTTAACACTGGAAGAGGCAAAACCTTAAACCTTACGGACATTGTATTAAATAAAGAATCTTATCTTCCAAGATAAAATTGAAACGCCATTTTATTCAATTTTTTTCCTCAAATATTTCTTTTTGTATGAATATCCACAATTCATAATAACTCGCAAAATGTAATTTCTAACAAAATAATAATTTTGAAATTTCTGAAAAAAAAAATCTGACGGAAAACATAAGCTAAAAATTTATCAGTGTATATATATACAGAATCTATTGTTAAACCCAAATTTTATTTTATTTAAATTTTTTTTATTTTTTATTTATTACATTCTCATTTTTGAGGTCACTTATACACTTGTTATGATTTTCTCAAATAAATTGGATTCATATTTTTCAAGCATTTAAAGTTAATTGATGAACAAGTGTTAAATTATATCAAACTGTTTTTGTGACTATAAAAAAACATAGTAAAATTTTAAGCCTATAAAACTAATTAGATAAAATTGCTTTTTACTGATATAAATATATTTTAAACTTCAAAAAGCCGAATCCTCAAAATAAACACATTACATTTATGTTTAAAAATCATTCCTGTGAAATAATTTGTTTAAAAAAAAAAATGAATTCAATAATAACAGAATTGTTTATTGCAGATGTACTACTGTTTTTATTCATTATTTACCCTAAAGCATAATGAGGTGAGTAAACAAAGTACCTGAAAGTACTGGACCACCTTATCTTGTAAGAAGTGTGGGTTGTCCTTCAGCCGATTCAAGAACCATTGGACATGATCATTGACTTTAAAGGCAGAAATGGGATGGCCATTATGATTCCACATTGAAGACACTCCCTAAAGAGCAAGTGAAATTCACACTTTTGGGACAACTAAATCATGTTTCATTTTAAGAAAATAAACACAGTATAAAAAAACTGCACTCAACACTGCATAAAAAAAGTAGAAGGACACTTACATTTCTCAAGAGAAAAAAAACCTATTCATATATATATATATAGAGAGAGAGAGAGAGATACACACAATTCTTTTCTTACATGATTTTGAAATAACATGATTCACCAATAAACTTTTTTACACAAATTTTTTGTTCTAACACAAATCCCAAAACCCTTTTTTCCAAATATTCAAATGTTGTTTTTACCACCTAATACCACTTCTCTGAATTAGCCACTTTTCTTGAGTGCCTTAATCAAAGAAGTGGTATTAGGTATTATAGCAGAATTTAAAAAGTACTACATAAAGTAAACTTTTAAATACATTTTAGACTCAATGGAAGAAAGAAATTTGACTGTTGTGGAAGCATGAAGAAAGTTTACTATTACGAATTGTATAATTCATACTTCTTTTGCTATCAAACAGTTGTGCCAATCAACCTTAAATGCTTGTTGGAAAAATTTTTTGCAGATTGCGTCAAAAGTGGAAGTTTCGTAGAACAAAAATCAGCTGTGTATTCTGAAATTAAATTTCTGCAGGTGTCCTCTTTTTTTTCACAGTCAGAAATTCATATATACTTATTTTTCAGATTGAATAAAGTAGCAAATGCTTAATATTAGACTTAAATACAAAAGCCTAGTATCTGAAGTAAACTCCAAAACAAAGTTCAAACTAAAAAAGGACATTAAAATTTTCAAGAAGTTAAGAGTCTATCAATTTTTAATGCAGTTTTCTAGTTACTTTTGCATTTAAAAACAATATATTTAATTGATGTAACATTCTTAAGAGATGTAAATCAAAATATTAAAAATTTAAAATAAAATAGTCGGGGAAAACAAGATCAGTGATATTCTTCCAAAATCAAGGCTACAGTGAAAATTTCACTTAAAAAATTATAATTTAATCAGTAAAAATATAGAACAAAGATATAATCATGGAAATGATTGGATTCAATTTTCAAAATAAAACATAGAACATAATCTATTTTGAAGATAAAAATCAATGGAAAAACAACAGTTTCTAGACAAAACCGAAAGATTTGGGAGCTATGATCACATAATCTTAAATCATCAATAAACACGAAAATTTATCTATTTTCTACATGTTTCTTGCATCTTAATGTAATTTCCAAGACTAGTAGAAGAGAAGGAGAATAAATTATACTCATACAATTAAAATCTTTATGAAAATATTTAAAGTAATTAGATATTATAGCACAATTAAATTTAAAAATTTACTTCAGATAGTCTAATATTAGACAGCTCCTTCCTAAAGTTCTTCCCTGTGCCATCAACATACCATACCAGATGTTGCAATATATCTGCCAGTCCCAAGCCTGGAAGTCTCACAGAAGACAAGCAAGAGAAATAAATAATTCTTAGTAATCTTTATGTACAGAGTCCGAATGACTACAATCATCAAGCTTCCAAGTGGATCACAGACAGGCCTATTCAGGATCAATTATGTATAGAAAAGCACCATAATTTTTGTGAGTGGTTAGGAAGCGAATCCCACTTCGATGTTAAAAATATATCAAACTTAGGACTCATGAAAGGGCCATCTCCATTATGCATGATTCAAAGTATTCCAGAAAGGTATCTTTGAATGACAACAAAAATGGTATAGAAAATTCTGGGTCTAAAAAGCCACCATTTAATAACCTGATTATAAATTTGGTATGCACAAAGTCTATGAAGAAATCACCATTTTTCTTAAGCTTTTATTGTACCAACAATAGATTTTTCCATGCTACATACACATGTATGATATAAAATTACATAAATTATTCCCAATATATAGTTTTAATAAATCTGTATCCAAACTGAACAACAGATAACATTTCAGTTTATTGGTGTATTTAAATTAATAATCAGTGAATACCAACATAAAAAATCTAATCCTTTTTCTGTAACTAATTTAAATCAGCTATCGGTACTTTTCCATTTCGTCGGCACAAGTGATAAAGTCGCCAAAAATGATACAACCGATGCCAAATAGAATATATATATACTGTGTGTTGTCGTAATAAAGCCTGATTGGCGAGATTTGCGCTGGCAAAATGGAAAAGTGCCCGGCTTTCATTATTAGAGTTCGAATTTCATGCTCACCAAAGCACAGTTGAGTCCAAAATTGGATGTTCTATGTTTAGTGGACAATTCTATCTTATGAAGTACACTTTGAATCTGTTCCTTGGGGAATCCTTTCCTGAAAATGTTTTTTCTCATTTTACAAGAAATATACAGTAAAAACTTGAAAAGAGTAAATGTATGTGCATAGGCAATATACATTAAAAGCATTGATCACAAAATAGAAAACAATTCATTAATTAAATGGAGAAAAAGAGAATTACAACTATTAACTTCCTAATATATAAAGTAAGCAGTTATGTAGAAAGTAATGTTCATTCAAGAAAAGAATTGTGAGGTGCTCTATTGCACTTGTTTTTTAATCTTAATTAACATCTGATGTCCTTCCAAGTTTATTTATATGTTAAGCAATATTTATAAAACTATTACAAAAAATTTCTTAGTTTGAAAGCTTGAAATTCAAAGTTTTTATCTATTACAGCATATATGATTTTTTTAAAAAAAATTCATTCACTATAGAGCAAAATTGTTTTTTAAATGAATGTCATTTTCTCAACATTTGAAACTTATCTTTTCCCCCTTTCACTGAATAAACCATTGACACCATCACAAAACTCCCAGTTACATTCTGTCTTTTTTGTTTTGGAATCTGCTTAACATTTTAAAACAAGACCATAAAATAAAACCATAAAAAGAAACAAGTATTAGCATGTTTGTGATAAATATAACTCTTATTATTCAAACATTCAACGGCATGATTTGTAATGTAATTGTATGAAAGATTTATTCAAATTTCAGTTGTTATGATAATACAAATTAAAGATATTTTATAAAAAAAGGTAATTCTGAAATAACAAAATGCTTAAATCTATAAGCAAAACCTAATTGTATACGTTATATAGCAAAATAGTATTACTATTACATACTAAATTAAATATAAACTTATTTTAAAAAATTACTTTATTCGTAAAATAAAGATAAGATCATTTTAATGAATTTTAAACTTTGCACTTTTTAAATGAATATTTTAGATGTTCTGCTTAGACTTGACAGCTTTTTTACCCTAAGTGTTATCAATCTGGAATGTGTACATGCGTGTGTGTGTATTAAATAATATGCATATTTAAGGAAAAATTATATTATTTTAATTATTCTTTTAATAATTATTCAAATTAGAATGATATAATTTAAAGTAATGTAACATCTCATCTAATGATAGCAGTAGATTTCATAAAAATGAAGTCAATTAATTTCATACCAAATAAAAAATGCTGATAATTTTTCTTTTTCTTTATGCCTCTCTCTTCCATATTTATATTACTGCAATTATTTTGAACAAAAGGTTGAACCATGCAATACTTCATTTTATGGTACTTAAAAATAGAGTATGACAATATTGATTTGAGTCCAAATTCGAAATAGCAAAATATTTTTCTTGATATTTGCAAAATTGCTTTAATTACATAAATCTGACATCTACAGAATTAAATATCTCAAAATTACTCTTAAACTGCAACCACTGTATAATGTAGGAGTAAGCACACACATACATAAAGATTGTGGTGATTATCTAATCATTATTTTTTTGTCTAGAAAATAATTCAATAAACTTATTAATGATTAAAAATTTCCTTTTATATTTCTTATTAATATTTTTCACTTTTATTTAAATAAAAAAATTAATGCGATCTAATTATTTTATTTTTCTCACATATTAAACATACTATTTCTCTTTGAAATTGATGATGAAATCGGAGCAAACTGAAGTAAAGAAAATTGATTAAAATATTATACATTTAATTGACATCAGTAAATATATCTCTAAGAATTAAATGAATATACTCAATGGAAACAAAAAACATGAGCAATTGTTTAACCCACAACTTGTTTTTCCTAGTTCTTCAATTGCATAAAAAGCTAACAATTTAAGGAAAATTTTTACAGGGGAAAAAACAACCTTGAAACTAAATAACTTGATAATCTTTCATATATATATATATGACCACTTAGTGACAATAAAATTATTGAATAAACACAAAGTGGAATGAGGACAAAATAAATTTAATTAAGCTGGATAGAACATTTAGGTGATATAAATTATCTAGAAAATCTAAGAATAAATTAAATTGCTTTAGAGAGATTTATATGTACAATCAGCTGTTTAAAGAAAAGAACAAAAAACTATAATCTAAAAGAGAAAATATTACAAAGATAGAATACAGAAATTTATATTTTATTAATCTAGTTATTATCTTTTCTTTTATATTCCTTGTTAAGACAAATTATTTCTTATACATAGCTTTAGTAGTTTCATATATACAGGCATAGGACAAAAAAAATAGGAACAACCATTTCGAAAAAAGTCGTTCTTCGACAATTTGATATAGCTTCACCATGAATAGCAACGGTCTGCCACCTAGTAAGGGAAGGTAAAAGTGAAGCATTTGCCAGGATGAGAGTTTTATGAGAAAATTATGTTCCCAGTAAAGTGCCCTCATGCCCAACTTGCAAAGAGGCATGATTATTGGAGCTTACCTTGCTGGAACACTTGTGTCCAGAACACCCAACCTTATGGGTGTTTCAAGGACCACTAAGTCAAGGGTCATGACAGCTTACATAAAACTGGGAAAGGTGTCCCCTGCAAAGTAGAACAGAGGGCGAAATTCAAAGTTGACCAACCAGGATAGTCCAGTGTTGAAGAGAATGAACATTCAGAGATGAACACGCATCTCCCAAACATATTCAACGGGACCTGCATGCTGTGAGCATTCATGGCAGAGTAGACATCCTAAAGCCATTAATGCCACCACATAATGTCACGAAGCAATGACTATGGTGCAAAGACCACCCAAACTGATCACAACAGCAATGGAAACAAGTAATTGGGTCAGACAAATCATCAGTTACATTATTTCAGACCACCAGATGTGTGTTTGTCTGGAGAACACAAACAGAAATATTTCATATTGACTGTCTAGTTCTCACCATGAAGTATGGAGGGAGTTCTCAGCTGGTGTGAAGAGCGATATCTTCTTGTGGCCTGGAGACACTCGTAATCCTGAGGGGGCGTGCATTATTGCAGTATATTTGCCAATAATTTATATCCTATGCTTCAGACTCTGTTTACTAGAGAACATCCTTTATTCCAAGATGAAAACACTCCAGTGCACACAGCTTGCCTTGTACAAACATAGTTAGATGAGCATAATGATGAAGTGGAAGATCTGAAGTGGTGCGCTGATCTTAACACCAATGAGCCTTTGTGAGGGGTATTTTTGAGAACAAAGTCCATGCTTGGTTTCCTCTTCCACATCCCCTACCTGAATTCAAGACCACTCTGCAGGAAAAATGGCTACAAATTCCCTTAAACTCTGTGAATAACCTTTATTTGGCAATCCCATATTGGATACAAGCTGTAATTCAGACCAATGGTGGCCCAACTTCCTATTAATTAAAATTTTACATTCTTTCAAGGGTGTTTTTATTATGTTGTCCTATATCTGTAGTTTTACATAAATTTAACACAGTAATGATGTACTTCAATCTGTGACAAAACTAAAAACTATCTTAAATTTTAAAATATGTTTGGTCATTCTCTTCATTGGAAGGTAGCTCAAGCCAAGCCCAGAAAAAAAAAAAAAAATCCTTTAATAAACTGAGCCAGAGAGGAACTTTTATGATTCAATACAGAATTTATATTTTAGTTAGCAAATACCTATTTAAATTAACTGCTTCTTCATTCAACCAGTTCCTGACTCTGACAGTATTTAGTAGCAATTAAATATAAATAACAAAATACAAGAAAAAAAAGAGCTCTTCTATTTCCAACCAAAAGGTCCCAAGTCGTCATACTGTGCAGCACATAAATCTAGAATTAATGTCTCTATTTGATCTTAAACATTCATACACAAACTTAAAATTTGCACATTATGTCTTCTTCAAAAAATGCTTAAAATTGTTAGTGGTCTTACAATTTCTTAATGCACTGTATTAAGAAACAATAATGATTCCTAAACACACTCAAAGTAATGTATATCGATAAGTGGAAGAACGGCTTTTGCAATGTAATAATAGTCCACACAATTAAAGGCTCTTTCCAAGTAAATCCAAATTTTACTCTGACATTCAATTTCAAAATTCCTAATATAAAATACTTTTTAACAGGAAGCAATTAACATACAATATGAATATAATTATGATAGAACCAATATAAAGTTCGCAGTTCAAGCACTATTCAAAATATGTAATCTAATCTCGCATCAGGAACATATAATAACTGATATACAAAAAGGCTTATATATATAGGCTCCAAAGATTGTTCTCGAAAACCCTAGATTTGTCTAGTAGCATCCACTTTTGATGTCAATGTCATCCCTATTTACTCAGTATTATTGCCCAATTTATACTTACCTTATTTTTAAAATAATCTATTCAGTTGCAATAGGCATTCTGGAGAGAAGACAACATAAAGTCAAAAATTTTCACACCACAATATGCAAAGAATTTTATTAACATTGTTGGCTTTACGTTGATAATTAGAAATTATTCATTAGTGATGTAAACTTCCAATGTTTCACGAATTACAATTATCGATACTGGATTGAATTATAATAATTAATTTTTAGACTTTAATTTAACCTTTCAATTTTTTTTTTCATTTATACATACATACAAAAACAATATTTACTTTATGACATCCTCGAAAATGGATGGAATCAAGTTTTTTACAAGTTCAACGTCTTTTTCAGCAATTTCCCGCAATCCCACAGAAAATATACTCTGCTTTAAACTGGAATCAAACCTATATAACAAATCGATATAAATTAAAATTAATGACTTAATAATGTAACACAAAATTCAAATTTAATTTTAAAATATCATGTAAGTTGTAAAGCATTAAGTCTATTAGTAATTATAATAATTCTAATAGGTAATATCACCATTAACATTTTTTTATTGAAAGTATTCAAAACTTTTTCAAGGCTCAATAGTAAAAAATTCGCATGATACATAAATTTAATGATTAAAAATACCAGAAGGAATTATTTTCTAATTATTAGGTTTTATAAACATTCTACATCTTATTCAATTCAAACTCATACCTAACTCCTAATAATTTGTCTGAGATATATTATCCATTTAAAATTTTACAAATGCAACTGTTTTGACATTTCATTTTTTCAAAAAAAATTCTTAACTTATTTTAATTGTCAATGAAAAACAGAATTAAATAATACCTTTTATCTTTCGGGCAGAACATAAACATTCTATCTCTTTTTGACACACAAATTAAATGAGCAATTTTTTATCTAATGAACTTAAAATATGTTGAGCCACTTACAGAATTAAAATATAAATATTTCGAGAAGTAAGGAGACAAGTATCAGACGGAATGATGTTCAAAAATACAAAAATGCTGCGAAGAAATCGGATATAATAGTCAATGCATTTCTCCCCCATTAACAACAGAAATTAACATTGAATGAGGTGAATATAACTTAAAATCTTAGCATTTGATGGACATATAATTGAGTTGCTTATTTCTTTCTTAGAAGACAGTAGGTTACATGCCAGCCAAAGAATATATGAAAAATAGTAAAGCACAATGAAATAATAATAAAAAGGCACATCAGATATCATCCCAAACAGTCCATATTTATTAGCTGTTCTATGTATAGTTCAATTTCTGAATAAATTTTCCCCATCACACTATGTAAAAGAAAATCAAAGAACAAATCAAATGCATCATTTGAAAGAAATGTTAGTTTTTGTTCAGTTTCGTTTTTATTAATGTCACACTAGAAGCAGCACGAGGGCTAATGGCGAAGGAACCTCGTAAATTTGAAAATCGATCAAGTGACGTGATTTGAAAGAAAACATATGAAATGTTGTTAAAAAGCTAATTACATAATAAATTAACAAAAGAATGTTTTTCAAAATGCATCTAAAGATTTTGTTTTCCTAAGAAATATTTATCAATTCATTTTGTATGTGTAACTATTGAGATATTTTGCTTTAAATTATTTTGTAGAACATTTCTATAAACAATAGTTGAAACTTTTTAATACAAAGTTAAATGTAAATTTGAATGAAAAATTATACTCACATCACAGATTAAAATAATAAATTTTAAAATTCTACAACCATGTTAGCATATTTCTCAAAGCCTATTTTTCTTTTGAACACCAGCTTTATAAAATATAATCTGCTTTTGGTAAAACACATTTTGCTTTGATTTATTACATAAACAAGAAAGGCAGAATTTTTGTTTCGAAGATTCCTTATGTTACATGCATGGTTCATTTTACTTATTAAATCATTTATAATTTTTACTTGTATGAAAACTAATATATAGTACACATTGAAATAAAATAAAAGTTTCATGTTATACACTTGTTTAAATTAAAATTATGCTTAAAGACATGGTTATAAAAATTTAAAACTATTCATGTATAAAAAAAAATGAATAAGTATTAAAAATAAGCCACAGGAAAAAAAAAAAGTTTACCCAGTGCAAGGACTGTAATCTGGTCCGATCCCTGCTTGGAGCAGTTTTTGGTAAAATGGAGAGTTAGGTCCATCAACAAGCAAAGTCCCCAGTATACTCAATGCAAAATTTTCATGAGTATCTGTTATTCTGTAAATATATATATATAAAAAAAAGGTAAAACTAGCCTTATTGCTTGATAACCTCAACACAGCAGTTTTTACAAAAGATCCACTGATATTTAGAACTGTGCATTCTTTCCTCTGGTTAGTCTAGAAAATGCATAGTTATTTTTTCCTCAATAATATATCTGATTACAAATACATTATTACTTACATATCATGAAGTCCATATCCTAAAATTTTAAATGTATTAAAATTAAAAAAAATTTTACCTTTGGTGAAAAGAAGAAAAAAATACATGTTTGATAATAGAATACTTTGATACAGATTAAGTACAGAAAACACTTCACACACATAAAATTAATTAACTTTTACATAACTTGAGTTTCTTATCCTTCAATGCAGAGAATATTTAGCTTGACAGCATCAGTACAATAACAAGAAATCACACACACATGAACAAATGCACACAGCACTTTAAATAAAAATAATATTAAAAAAATAATTCACTAACATACAATTTGTACAAAAATTACTCTTAATATTTTTGAGAGGACTAATAAGAAAAAAATGATGCACATAATTGTATATTTTTTAAGAGGTTGTGACAGTTCAATTAATCTCTATTCTATACAAATATTTCAGAATCCATAAAAGATTTGTAACAAGGAAGAAGAGGCTCACAGTTCATCAAATAGAAGAAGTCCTGACAGGGTGAAGGTCAAATGTCCACCTCACCATTTGACAATCATAAATATAAAAAAAAGAGTAAAACTATTAGGCCTGTAGTGGGCCAATATCTACAGATATTGAAATAATTATCTTTGCTTTAATTTGTACTATTACTACCATACATTTTTTTGAGCTTATTGTAACTAAAATAAAGCATTATTCTGAACTATGAATAAAAATTACATTGGAGACTGCAAATTTATTTTAGACAATGAATAATTAAAAATTTTTTGGAAACATAATAAATAGTGATAGCAATTTTCTGGATACAATAGAATGGGGGGGGAGGAAACTGAATATAATTGAAACTCCCCATGGTAAATGATAATGATATAAAAAAAATCTAGATCTATATCATAAATATATAAATAAAAGTTATCCAATACTTCAGTATTTCTGAAAATTTAATCAAACCATTACAGCTTTCGAAGTTACTAGGATCCATTAAAATATTTTTCTAGCAAAAGGAAAAATACTAATAAAATAGTGATCATGGTAGACAAAATGAATCATTTGAGTTTGAAATTCAAAATTCATAGCATAAATAAAATTAATTTGATACAACAAATAAATTTCTAGATTTAAAAGAACTTTAATCTGGAAATTAAAAATTGCATAGTTTAATGTGTTTCAAAATATAAGGTCAAGAACTTGGCATGAGAATTCATTTCACAGACAATCTTAATGGTCATAGTTAAAATTTATGAGCAATCTCAGAGCAAACCTTTTGAAAGATGAACTTTTTATTTGGTTTAACATATTTCAAAACAAACAGAAAAAATTTAATCTTCTATAAAATTTACAACAACATTTTCTGTAGAAAATTTATAATAGGTCTGTAAATTTTGTTCACTCAATCATGACAAAAATTTAAATTAGCACTCTCTTATGGACAGTTATGCAGATGTAAGCATGATTCAAACTACTTAGCAAAGTAAATAAAAATTACAATATAAAAAAAGTAACATGCAGTAAATATTTCACAAAATTTAATACTTGGAATTTCAGCACTAAATCATGATTTAAATTAATAGTAAATTTATTTCTACTCATCACTGCTAAAGGTATTAAAAGAATAATATGAGCTGATTTTAAATATGAATTTAACTTACTCTTGAATTTTATCAAAAAGAAATATATAGAATATATAACAGAGTCCTGTGTCAGATATAATATTGTCTTTTTTAATAATATGTTGATTAATAATAATTTATTGATTGTTTATTAATATCACAATTAGAAGCAAATTTTTTTAATGACAATCAATTTAATAAACCAATCAACAAACAACAATTTTTAATGCAAATCAATTTAAATTTTACCAAAGATGAAGTCATTCATCACATACATAAATTTTAAGTGACAGCATGGATAACATTCATAGAAGTATAAACAACATATGAATTAAAATATATGAACAATATTAATTTTCATTACCTATGCAAAACATAAGAATCACTAATAACAGTCTGATTTTCTGGAACAGCAACCATTGGATCAAAACGGTTATGAATCAGCACTTCTTTCTAATAAATAAAACAAAAGTATTAATATCTTTATACTAGTGTTCACACACAACCTATTATTTATAATATTTTCTTTTATGGAAGGTTTTCATTTTACTGACAAAATTAATCGATCCTTTAAAGTTGGCTTTTTTTCTTTTAAACAAGTAAACATTTTTTAAACAAATAATAAAAGTTTTTTTTTTTTTTGTTATAACAGATATAAACAGATTTAAAAAAAAATATATATTATTATAAATCTGGTAAACTATTGAGATGTTAAAAACTTTTAATTTTTAAGATACATTTATGATTAAAAGAAAATGCCTGAAAAATAACATTCTTATAAGTTTTGTACAATATTTGTTACTTGCATCTCCTTTTTACAGAGAAAAAAGATATACTTATATGCAATTAACAAAATCCTGATTTTTAAAACAGTAAAAGACATAGTTAAAAATAATTAAATAGTTTTTTCAACAGTTATAATTAAAAATTCTGAAAATTTAGAATAAAATAACAATAATTACATAACAAAACGAATGTTTTGACAATAGATTTTACACAAATAATTCATATTCCATTCTCCAAAATATTATCTCCAAAATTAATAATAAAATATAGAAATAAGCCTAATTAGCTTTATATGAATTTTGTTCATTCTTTGGATCATTTATTTCACTCAGAATACATACATATGTGTGTATGCTGGAAAAAGTTATCTGTGATTCAAATATCGACACTTCTACAAATCAATTCAGAAACATCTATAATTACTTCAGCTTCTGACTTATGCTAAAGATATTGATACCATTACTAGGAGTTTCCCAGTCTTGAGAGAAGCATTCTTTTCTTTAAAGATTGTGGATAACTGTTTGGAATTGACAATAAAAGAGTCTAAAACCAAGAGTATGCTTGTAACAAAAAAGCCATCAAACACTTCACTTAATTATTTAAAAATTGGACTTCGCGAGTTTGAAACTGTACCATGTTTCAATAACCTTGGATTTCTGATTAATGCAGAAAATGACACTATCCCTAATATCCAAAATCGTATATCACTGACCAACAAAACATTCAATGGACTCCACTCTTTATTGAGGTCCTGTTTTCTTTTCAAAAAACAAAGTGTCTTATTTATAAAACTCTCATCAGGCTGGTCTTAATGTATGACTAAGAAACTTGGTGACACGTTAACTAACAAAAAATGGTGAATACAATATTGCAGTTTTTGAGAGAAAGGTTCTAAGAAGTATTCTAAGTAGCAAAAAAGAAAATAGCCTTTGGTGAAGATGTTTTAATTCTGAAACCTATAAAATTTTTAATGAGTCTAATATCCTTAGATGTATTAAAGTTAAGCAAATGAACAGGACTTCTCATATTGTTAAAATGGATAAAAAAAAATTTAGTAAAGAAGATTTTTGATGCAAAGTCCTTGACTAGTCAAAAAAAGAGGAAGACCAAAAGTATGGTGCTTGATTCTGTCCATGCGGAATTTAAGGTGATTGGGGAGAGGAACTGGCATACTACGGAAAAAGGCAAGTTATCTTGGATGAATATTCAAAAGAAGGCCTTGGCCCTATCTGGGTTGTTCAGCCAAATATGATGATGATGATGTAGATAAATATAAACAAGAAATAAATAACATATTTAAAAAAAAAAAACATTTTAAGAGTATGCAAAACAAAAACAACTAAGGGAATATATAACTGAATAAAATAAATGAAGAAGCAAAGAATGAAAAAAAAAATTATTCAAAAGCAAATAAATACAAGCAACAACTAAATGATTATTTTTTGACATTAAATGCTGTCCAAAGTGGAATTCGATTGATCTAGGTTTTGGGGGAGATTTGATCTCAATATCTTAAAGTTTAAAGAAATCTTGTATGGAATGTCTTAGCAGTCATTTAGACAACTGAGCCAGAAAAGAATAAACTGCTGGGCTGGCTATTAGGTGCTTTTATTCCTGCCATTATTAGTTTTGACTTGCGGGAGAAGGCTGCTGCACTCTCTTTCCTAGGGTGAAAAGTCTTTCTCTCTTTTGTTACTATTGCTGAGAGACTTTCTGAACAACAATTAAAAAATGGTATTTTTCCAGCCATTATTACAATTTGTATGTATCACCAGCTGAATTAAGTATCATTTGGAATATTTTCCATAGGTCTCCACTAGCAGTCTAGTTCAGATGAATTCTATTTGAATAATGCGTTGTAGCCATTTATATTAACTAGCTTATGTTGATTACAGACGATAAAATAAGTAACAACTAAACTTAAGAAAAATGAAATAAACATCAGTCACTAAAATTAAGCCTTATTTAAAATAAAAATTACAGAGTTATTCATTTTGTTGTTCATTACCAGCTTATAAACAAAATATACAAGAAGAGATCAACGCTACACATGACAAAAAGGAATAAGTAAAATTGATATCTTAAACAATTTGCAAATTGTATATATATAAGAAATCTGCATTTCATCCAGTCATATCCACAGTTAATAATAGATAACCAATCATAAAAATCAACACATATGGAACAACAGAAAAAAGTATATCAAATGCATATCTCTGATGCCTCATTGCCAAACGTGTGGAATGACACAATATTAGCAATAATTATGCCAAATACATTAAAAATTAGGATGTTCATTTCCACTTAACATACAATTGTATATCACTAGTTGTGATTAATGAGTGGGGTGTTTTAAACATACATTCTGTTCTATATTTAATCTGATAATCTGGGCAAGAATGTACTTCCAATAGTATTCAAGTTCAAGGTTATTGCTTCAGTGTTCAAATGTTAATGATTACATTTGGAGGGGAGCAAGTCTGAACTGGTTACCTCAAAGTTCAGAAGCTTGCTGATAACTCAGTCCTGTGTACATTAGCAAACCCTAAGACAATTGAGTCAGATAGGAATTCCTTGCCAAGCTAGTTATTAGATGCTTTTACTCCTATCATTAAATGTAATTAAAGGAAGAGGGCTTCCTTAGATTTTTTTCCATCAAAAACTGACATGTATACAGGAATTAATATCAAATATTCATAATTTTGTATCTTAAAAGATAAAAGATGCTATCTTCATATTTTTATATTCAGATTATGATTGCTATGTTGTATAATCAATATGAACAACAAATAATACTTCTAATCAGATTTATAATTGTTATGCTAAAATTAAAAAGTAACACGAGTAAAAGCAGAAACAGAAAAACTGCCATTAGCTCTAAAACACAAACATGAAAGGAAATATATATTTACTTTTGTGGGAAACAGAATATTTAAAATCAAAAATCAAGGAAAAAAAAGTACAATAATATAAATAAATTTAATCAACTTTGAAATAACTAGCCATTCAGCCAAGGATGTGGCTCATTCTAATTTTTAGTTCTTTCTAAAATTTAATTATTTCATTTTTTAAAAATGCATTCTACAATTGTTAAGATCTGATATGTGATAAAAATATTTTTTAACTATTTACAGAGAATTTTTCAGCTTTTCAATTTAAGAGATCTGCATTGTCAGAAACTAAATGAATTTTTCTTACTGCAGCCAAGATGCCAGTTAAAGTGGTGTACTGTATTGAAGACTATTAATAAAAATGATTTGTTTTCAGGACATCACATTTATTTGCACACATCTTTTCAAGCATAAATTCAAGACACAATTTTACACAAGCACCACTTTTACAACGTTCGTCTTTACCTCTTGGAACCAAACTCAATACTAAATTTCATATCCGTTGCCAGTAAATTATCTAAAATCAAAACTACGATATGGTGTTGCCAAAAAATATATCTTAATAAAGAATATTGAAAAAGGTATTACTTTAAGTTTAAATCGTCTGCTTTTAAAAGTAGAATAGGCAATGTCTTAAATAAAGTATCACATTAGATTAAATCGTCTGCCTTTATAAGTTGGACAGATAATATCTTAAAAAAAGTATCACAATTGTTTGTTTTTAAAAATTGAATATGTCACAGTGGTGCTGATTGCATGATTGTAAGGCAAATAAGTTCGTTAATAGCATTCAAATGAAAAAATTGCTTATAAATTTCTATTTATATTTAAGACTCATATTGTATTTCATACAAATATTGTGTCCAAGTGAATAAAACATTTTGAAGAACATAAAAAATGAAAATTACTTATATACATAATAGGACAAAAACTTGTCATGATCAAGTAGGCACTCTAAAGTCCAATTTTTATGGGAACATCTCATTCAAATTGTGGCATCATTCAATCTGAATATAATGCTCACATTTTTCTGAAAGGAATAGCATCCATTTCATAATGTTCATCTTATATACAAGCAATCTTCTCGTATTTATTAAATAAATTCAAGACTCAGAGAATTTTATCTAAGGATTATGAAGATAAATTTAAAATGGAAGGTAAGATATTTATAATGTATTATCTCAAAGAAAACATGGTGTTGCCCCCCCCCCCCCCTGAAAGTTGGGGAGCATCTACAAATTGTTCTCTACAAAACCACTCCTGGTCGCTTAAGTTATCAATTACAACATATGGAATGAATATTTGGCCTACTTAAAAAAAAAAAAAAAAATATCAGACTGAAGATTTTTGAAATTTTTTTAAATAAATGCTCAAAAACAATGAGTTTAATTTTCATTTATACTTTTATTGAAACTTTTACATAATTTTTGTTGAGTTTTACTTTCAATATTTACTTTTGCCTAGAATGGGTCAGTATACATACATAAGAGCAAAATATTACATTTTACGAATATAAGAGTTAACTTACTGGTTTTGTCCAAGATTCTACATCTAGAATTTCATTCTCAACTTTAACTTTCTGAAAATTCTGAAGAACATGACTTTCAATTTTTTCTAGATGGGCCTCAAGGGGCATATTTCCATAGGTAATAAATCTAGAATAATTATAAATATAAATCAAATTATACATCTTTTTAATTTCATTTTAATTTACATTTACAGATATTACCATCTTAAGGAAAATTCAAATATATCGTTAAAGAATTTTTTGTATATATAAAACAACAAATGAATTGACATAAAATAAACAAATGTGAGAAAATAAATATATAACTGATAACGAAAATCTAATTTTTATATAAAATTTTTAATTTAAGATTTGAATACAGGGAAGTCAAACATCCCTTTCTTCTCACAATAAGAATATCAGTACAAAAAGTATATATACAATTAGATCCTTGAAAATCAACTAAAATTCTTGTTACTTGAAAAAATGATAATGCTAATTAAGTTTGTTGTTAGTAACTAATTAAGATAATAGACAACTTGAGTGATAACAATAAGAGTAAAAATAGGTAAAATTATTTATTAAAAAACTCTCATATGCATGAATTAATATAATGTAACATAGATGAGTAAGTTCTAAAAAAAGTAAAGTTTTCTGCGAAAAAAGTCTAGCCTCAATTAGAAATATTGTCAAATTTGGCATTTATAACCTGTGAAAATATAAAATTCTACCGCACACAATGAATTATAACAAACAAGCATACATTCTGTTTTGCTCATCTGTATAAATATTTTATTTCAGAATGCAATAATTGTTTTTTCAAGCTCAAAAACAAAGAGAGACAATTTTAGACATTTTTTTAAAAAAAATTCTGAAAAGGTTTATAGAGTAGCGCTTTCAATATTAGCTACACAATTCAAAACAGTCTTTCATGAGAAAAAGTATTCAGAGAGAGTTTAAACTTATAAAGAAGACTAGGAAAACTGTAACATCTTTTTTAATTTCAAAAGTTTCTAGCAATTGTAGGATGTTCTTGATAATGAAGAAATCTTTAATAACACTAAATGAGCATTATGCTCAATCCAAGGATGAAAGGAAAATGATTCAATTAGAGAACTTACACCTTCAGTAATCAAATCAACTGCTGTTGCTGAAAACATCATAAATTCAAACATAGAGGGTAAAATAATATTGAAAAATCACCATTTAATTGGTGAAGATACAATCTATCATGGAGGATACAGCTCATGAATATTAGAACTTTAAAGGAGTATTTAACCATATGTGTCTATTCCATACATTAAGGCATATTACTATGTTTTAAACATAAATGTACAGAAATCTTGAAAATAAATATTACATGAAGAGAAAATATAATTAACCTGCTGTTGGAGGGATGGTAGAGAGTAGAGTGAAAATGCTTCAAGTTTTGCCAAGTGAGATGAGGAATAAAAAGAGGGTCCCCTCCACTTTCATAAGAATAAGCATTGCTTGGGAAGAGGAAATTCTGAAGATGTCTTGCATAGTATTGTGCAGGGTCAGACTAAAAAGCAAGCAAACACACATAAGATATGATGGAACTCCATACATCAAAGACCTTAGTTCCAGTGAAAAGCATTTTAAATGTAAAATATTGATATGTCTTTAAAGAAATGAGGATTTAGTGCAAAACCTT
The DNA here is from genome assembly GCA_019974015.1 of Nephila pilipes. Lineage (NCBI taxonomy): Eukaryota > Metazoa > Arthropoda > Arachnida > Araneae > Nephilidae > Nephila > Nephila pilipes. The sequence continues at coordinate 992,057 of BMAW01100428.1, read as the reverse complement.
TCAAAGACTTTGATTTTAGAAATAATAGCTTTTCACAAAATTAATTATATGAAAAACACAGTTTAAAAATTTGTTCATAAATATAGTTATGAATAATTTTTGATTTAAACAATATTGTAAAAAGTCAAACATTAGAACTAGGTATATTTTATCTTAAAATAAAGTTAAGTTAAAGTCTGCCTGGGTCTAAGAAGTCTCAACAGACAGTGCTCATCTCCATTTCTATAGGCTTCTAACCAAGAGTGAGTTGCTAGCTCAATTAACTTCCTAAAACAAACCTAGTACTCATTTATTGATCCTGAAGGATGAAGAGCTGAGTTCAATCATTATCACCCACCCAAGCTGATGTTACTGGGAAATGAACATGGGATGGCAGTGTTCACAGTCAGATAAGCTAACCATTGCACTACCACAACTAAATCTTAAGATAAAATCAAGTATAAATCCTATTTTGAAAAAAATATTTACATACCATCAAATACAGATACATACATAGTTTAAAAAATAAGCATAAAGATTTTATGTATTTTGGATATAACATTCAAAAATTAAACACAAAAATTTACAGCAAAAACATTTTTTAAAGAGACAAACTTATTGCGATTTTCACATTCATCTGCACTGTTGTAAAAAAATGTAACCTTTATGCAATCACTACAATTTTCAATGATCACAAAAGGCTTATTTATTCACCTTCATAAAAAACTTTTATTTTGATAGTCATTACTTATGTTATTATTTTTGCATGTCTATTCTGTATAAAAATGACAATAAAGACATTATTTTAAATTGATTATTTAATAATTTAGTAACTATTTCTTTGTTACATTTTTATTTTATAAATGTAAATAATTTCTAAAATGTACTTGAAAATTCTAAGCAAGTTTCTCTGCATTAAAAAAAATGGTTTAAAAGAAGAGGAAAAGAAAATGTATATGAGTATTTTAAAACTCATTCATCCAATGAAAGTTTTACTTAATGCCTTTTTGAAGGAAGACAGCAACTAAAAAATCCATAATACAAAGAGTAATAAGTGTTATTTTAAAAAAATGTTACTTACGAAGACTCCTTTCATTTCATTGAAAACAACTCCTTTCAGAACAATTGGAGAATTTTTATCATTGATGTGTTCATGTTCTAATCTCCAGCCTTCTTGCCTTTAAGAATAGAACATAATTATATTATCATTGTCATTATTTGTAACAGTACTATTTGATCAAGAATTTTGGTGGATTAAATGTGCTGTAAATACCAAATAAAATAATCACTGATTCTAAATCTTCTTCTTCACAATGCCACTTTGAAGAGATTCTTCAAGCATAAATAGTATATCTTTGTTTCTTTCTACTCAGATGGGTAGAGCCCTTTGTACATGTAAATTGTGTTGATGCATATAATTTAAAGTGTTAACTTTAGTAAATATCTTAGTGAACCAAAAATTTTCATATGAATTATGAATAAATGGTCCTGGTTTGATTTGGTTTTATTAAGGTCATACTAGAAGCAAGTTAGAAGCGTCAAACTAGGACTACTGGTGATGGGTCTCGTAATTTTAAACCTCAGTCAAGTGGCGAGGAAGACACCTGAATTGGCATCTCCCTCTCCCAACTTTCACACCATGCTAATGGGAGGACATTGAGCCTCCACTGATTTAATGTGCATTTGCTTCATCTACACAGCAGGTCTTTAGAGACATCAAAGCTAGAATCCACAACTAGAAGATTACCTCCATCTGCGACCTTAGCCACTAGGCTACCACAGCCACTATGAAAGATGTTACTTAACTAGCAAACTATTTCCGAAAAAAAATTATAAACAACAAAAATGTCTGAAGATGGTAACATGAACAAAAACATAGATCAAATGCTTGAGTTTATTGACAAATCAAATCATAGGTAAAAATACCAAAGACAACCAAATCATGGCACTTTTGTTTGTTTCAATTCCTAAATCTTGTGATACTTTAATAATGGCTGTAGAAGCTCATACCCAAATATTCGTGAATTATATGATGTACACGTTCAGTTGATATCTTTAGAATGTCTGCTATTTCATTCAATTTCAATTTACGGTCATTCAAAATCATTTTGTGGATTTTTTTAATGTTTTCGTCTGTAACAACCTCTTTAGGACGTTCACCGTCTTCGGTGCTCATTTCACCACGTCTTAACTTAGCATACCAATCCTTGATGGTTGATTTTCCTGGGGCAGTGTCCGGAAACTCGGCATCAAGCCAAGTTTTTGCTTCAACTGTATTTTTTCCCTTCAAAAAGCAATATTTCATCAACACGTGAAATTCCTTTTTATCCATTTTTTTCACAATAACAAAAGTTGCTTCACTCAAAATGCTATAATTCACAAACTAATGATCTGACAGCTGTCAAATTTATACACGCATCTTTTGAGGGTTAGGGCTAACAAAAAACATATGGATTTAATTCTAGTAGTGCCATCTATGAGTCAGGCCGGGGACTTTTCAATTGACCTGTTATAACTTCGTTTCTTTCTACTCAGACAGGTAGAGCACTTTTTACATGTATATTGTGTTGATGCATATAATTTAAAGTGTTAACTTTAATATATATCTTCTTGAACAAAACTTTTGTAAGTCAATTATTCATTGATGATCTCTTATCTTCATATGGATTATTCTATACAGATATGTGCCACTCATGCAGTATAAAATTGCTAAAAGGGTAAATAAGTTAACTTAAAGTTATTGTGATCAATACTAGATTGATTTTACTGTATATATATGCTTGCATAACCCAACAAAATGTTATTAAATTATATATACCTTATTTCTAAAAATTTCATGTAATAAAAATATAATAAATAAAGGATATCTGCAAATACAGAAAATATTTCTTCTTTTACAACTTATTATTCAACATTAAGAGAACAGTAAAACAATCTAAAGTTTCACTCACATCATTTTGTCAAATGTATATAATTTAAGAGATAAAAAACAACAAATAATGGTTATGAGGAGAGAAAACAATGTAATTTGTTTCACAGAATAACACCTATATATATATATATATATATATATATATACACACAGTTAAAACAACTTATATACAATTTATTTTTGATTCATTTGAGATTTAAATTATCAGAAATAATGGGTACATTAGATTTACAAGTTTTCAAAACAGGTAGTTTTGTCTTCTGGGTGGTGTAAGTATAGTTTATGAAGGTAGTAAAAAACCTGGAGGGAGTTATTGAGATTTAACAAAAAATATTGAGAAAACCTATTTTTATTTATTTTATTTACAAGAAAATAACAGTAGTTGACTAGTTTATAGTTAAGGGATAATTGCCCATGTTGCTCCATATCTCTAATAATTCAATCAATCAATCAAAATAAAAGTTTCAGTAATGTCAGAAAAAATATGTAAAAGTGTATGCAAAATTGTCCACTTTGTAATGGTCAGATGAAAATTTAAATGTCACATTTTCAGCAACTTTGAGTAAACATTCTACAGCTACATATATATGTAACTTCTTGTTTAAATATTTTCCTTTTGGAATTCAAGCATAATTAATTTTCAGAATTATTTACATAGTAACACTATCTTCTGATCATTTTTTTTTTAATTCTGCAGTGCTATTCTCTAGAAGATATATTTTAGTTTAAAAAGCAATGGGTTTTAATAGCAAGATAAATAACATTCAAGCACACTTACAAAAAAGATTAATTTACACATTACTCATTAAATACCCATTGTGAGCTAACAGTACATTTTTTTAAACGATACAAAGAGAGTTTAAAAATATTTCATTTTATAAGTGTTTTAAACTTTTTTTAAACATTTTTATATATGAAGCAAAAAGCATACGTGAAAAGAATGATAAGTAACAAACTCTTTAAAAAGGATAGAGGCAAAATTTTTCTATGAAAAATGGATAACCATGCAAAATGTTTGGGAATCTATGATTTGGATAATGACATGAAGAAAAAAACATTCTGAAGAGCTATTAAAAATTTAATTAATGCAAATAACTATGTAAGAAATTTTTTTTTCATACATATTTATCTGTATAACAGGAATGGGTACTAATCATTTATCATGAGTTACTTCTTTTTTAGCAACTTTTTATAGTGTCAAAAGACTGTTTGATATTGTATTTACAATAAATATTATTTTGACATACCTATAGAAAAGGTAGTAGAACAAAAACAATTTTTATACTGATCATATATTAATAAATTTCAAATAACAGAAATAACCTATTCACCCCAACAATTTTAATCTTCTTAACAACATAAAACAAATAATTCAATTCTAGCAAAATTTACTTTCCAAGAAAAGCTACCAAATCAGTATTAATACAAATGTATTACAGAAAGTTATTAAGAAAATTGTGATAAAAAATATCTAATAAGTATCCGTACCAGAATTCTCATTCAAAATTTTTAACGGGATATATAAAATGTAGTGTTAAAACACTAAAAGCAATTAATGAATAGAAAATACAGATATTAAACTAATACAGATTTTTTTATATATATTTCTGCAGTTTAAAGCTTAAAATGTATAACTGGAAACATATTTAACTTAGAATAATCAATTACGAAAATAATTGATTTTATAATTATTAAAAATATATAAACTTAATGGCACTTAATTAAACTTAAAATGTACAAATACTCAAGAAAAATAAAAATAGAAAATGAATAGCAATCTCTAAAAATCTGTGATTGTTTTAATATCATACAATTTCTTTTTATTTCACTTTAAGTCATTTCCTTAAATATTCCAACAAACCTGAAATCTTTTTCAAGTAACAATGGAAAGAATGTAGCATCCAGATAAACTGAGAGAAGATTTTGAAAATCCTTGAAGTTTTGTGAAGAGAAGGCATATATAGTGATGTCAGAACCTAAAGAAAATCAAAAGTACATTTAATAAACCCAAAGTATAGTCATATTTATAGATATACACTGAAAAAGTCTTTAATTAATTTTTATTTTTGATACTTATTCATAAATTGAATACATGTATATTTATAAATAAGAGAGAAATGCATGTATACATAATTGAAATTTTGGGCCTGCAAAACCAAGTTCAAACAAGAGATATTTTACAGTGACAATCTTTATTCAACTACATAACTGAGCATTAAAGAAATTTTTTTAAAAAAGTCACCAATCAATGTTAAAAAAAATGGGAAAACACACCAGTTTTAAGCATTTTTAAATTTGATCAAATAATAACCCACAAGGGAAGTTTTTCTCAATTAACAGAGTTACCTGGTACATTGAAACTGAGCTACTAAAGAAAGAAATATTAAAAAAGATATCATAGGACTGTCCCTCATCTTATCAAAATGGAAACGAATTATATTCTAAATTAATTTACATTCTTAACATTTTAAAAACATAGTCATAAAAGTGTTTAGAATATAGTATTATGATACTTTTGTATAATTAAAAATTAAAATAAATCCTTCCCTCAATATAATTTTAATTATATCTTATAAAAATAATATTAATATTCACTTCACATGCATTTTGCATAACAAAATGCATGTACAAAAAACACAACTGACAATCCTGTTTTATTGTATTGATTCATTATAAGCATTTCAATACCGTAAAATTTCCTAGTAAAAAAATTCCTTTATTTTAAAATATGATTTAATTATTAATGCAGCAATATTTAAAGAATGAGTGAGAGTGAGAATCAAATTTTATAGCACAACAATGTGTATCTGTGATCTCAATGAATGAAAAAATAGTGAGTGATGGTGAAACTTAAAAGTGCAAGAGCCAGATATAACTATGCTGCACATGATATAACTATATATGTATGATATAACAATGTGTATCAGTGATCTAGACATTAAAAAAAAATGGAAAAAGACAAAAATTGGTTGACAAGAGGGAGGGTCGAAAATAGAGAAGAAACACAAGAGTATTCCAGGGGTGCTTCACCTGTGTTCACCAAAGACAGTAAACCTTAAAAGAAAGGAAAGAAATCCCTCTAATGCTTTGGGTGAATGATGTTCATACTTAAATGAAGGTAAGCCATTGAGGGAGTATAAATTTGAGAAGAAAAACATCCTTCTTTCAAATTAATAATAATAAAAAAAGTTTTAGCAATATTTCAGTCTCTAAATCCAATTACTGTTTTGTGCCGATCAAAATTTTGTAAAATTTTTTCCAATTTTGCTTAATTAACAAATTTCACATGAAGCATAGTTTTTTGTCATGAGTTCTAAGAGTTTCATAAAAGATTATTTTCTTTGTGAATTCAAGCAAATTAAAACTGTGTCAAATAAATAAGCTGCACACATCCATTATATAATTAATTTTAAACTTGACAGTGTCATAATATAGTACAAATCTTTTCAAACACTTTCGTAGCAACAGGTTAAAATAATAAAGAGCAATATTTCAAAGAAAAAACTGCAGAGATTCTAACAACAGCTTCAAAATATAATATCCATACAACAGCAGTAATTTTCAGGCTGTGACACTTGAAAAGGTATCTGGATTTATGCAAGGGGAAAAAAAACCAGTAAATTAAAAAAACACATTTCGAAGAAATCTGTTCAATTCTAGTAATCACACAAACTTGAAAGTTTTTACTTATGGTTTGTGTCATTTCTTTTGTGAAAGTGAACCTAGAACTAGTTTCAGGGGTGTGTCCTAAAGATAGGGACAACCCAAACAAATTTCATTGGTGTTATAGCATTCTGAATGAAAAAAGTTAAAATCAACAGCAATGACAAGTTGAACTTAACTTTAAATCATATATATATATTTTTTTTTTTAGAATTGGAATATTTCTATATTTCTGAAAGAAACTGGAATATTTCTGTATAGTATATCTGAACTGAAATTATATTTGATAAGAATCAAATATCATTTTCAGATGGATGAAAAATATTGTCTACAGTTAACAATAATAAAATCACATATGGCATTTATTACTTATGTAAGTAATCATTTCTCGCTTTACCACAGTGATTTTCTCTTTGAATAAAAAAAAAAAAAAAAAAACGATGACTACAATTCAATTACTTTTTAATATATTTTACCACAGTGATTTTCTCTCTGAATGAAAAAAAAATGATGACTACAATTCTATTACTTTTTAATATATATATATATATATTTATTTTCGTATACATGATTTAGAGAATTGTCATGAAAAACAGGTATTTATTTAAGGTGTAAAAATTTTAATAGCATTCATAACACTGATTTCTTTATTTTCATAATCAAATTTATATATATATATATATATACTTCAAATTTAAGAATTAAATCTTATATTTAAATAACCACAGGTTTATCCATGTACAGCACCTTTTAAAATTTTAAAAGTACTTATCTTTGATTTAATTATTATAATGATTTTTAAATTTATATATTAAAATTAATATTTAAATTTAATCTCTTTAATGTAACTAAAAAATAGTTACACTTATATTGCACCTTCAAATTTTAGTTCACTCATAATAACATACATTTGTTTTATAATGATCTGTCTTTTTTAATGACAACTAATACAAAAAAATACAAAAAACAATAATACAAAAAATACTACTTTTTTAATACAAAAAAGAGTGTAATTCATTAATTTCAAAAAAGAGAATCAATTTAATTTCTTCATTTGTAAACATTTATAGAATAATATGTGGGAAATATAAATTTTTCCAGGAGTTTTTATGCTATGAATAAAACTAAACAGCAAGGATAATTGTAAAACCAAAGGGGATTTCTTTTTCCAGTAATTAAATCTCTGGTCATTTGCAGCTATGAAATTTATAATTCTATATTTCAAGGGGTCTAAAATGTATGGCAATGTAGAACACGGCATAGGTAACAACACTCCACCCTGAAATAAATAGTACAATGGGCTATCAAAAGAAAGAATTTATATGTAGATCATCTAATATTCAAGCTAGTTGGCACTAGTACTATATATCAACCTGTGCACTTTCTTGAACTATGAAGGAATAGAATAGGATATTAAGGAATTTAAAGGTATTTTGAAACAATACAATTGTAGTGTAGATGGCTGTCAGAAATTTTACACTTCCTCAGTACAAAAGTGTTATTAACTGTACTGTAAGTTACTTCAATAAATATGATAGAGAGAAATAACTGTGCAAATTACTTAATTGGAGGAGATAATTAAGAATGAATCATTGTAAAAGACAACATCAGTAATAGAGACACCCATCGATCTATCAAATAGAGAATGTATTACACAACATAATGGTGCATTCAGCCTGTAATGGAACTAACTGACTTTTCTTTTCTTCAAGTTAAAATTTTTCTTTCTATTTATTTAGATTACATGAAATTGAAAAAACAGAGAAGTTGTTGGTAGAACATGCTTGTTTTCCTTTTCTTGAATTTGGAAAAAAAAAATTTACTTTAATGAGGACAAAGGAAAATCTTAAAATTAACAAAACTAAGAGTTATTCACACTTCAGTCACTACACAGATTAAAAAGATTGATGAAAAACTAGGAAAAGAAAGTGACGGTAACTTGGACATAATTAGATTTTAACTTTGTCCTTTTGCAGCAAAATTAACATTGTAAAATTGAGATAAATCCATAGCAGCTAATCTAGATGATTTAGAAGCTGAATTGGCAATTCTTTAGGAACTAATGAATCAATTGTGCTTTGTGTCAAGTAAATAGATACCTGGAAAACTTTAATAAAAATACAACTGAAGTTTTATTACACCCAAATTCCAATGGTTGCAATACATATACAATATTAGGCACAAGTTAAAAACTAAAAAGTATCATAAACTTCTTTAAATAAATTTAAAAGAGATATTTGATAATTTCAGGAGTTTTGACCTTAGTTTGAAACTATGACTCATAAGTGCAACTTCAGGATAGAGAGAAATTTACTTATCTCAAAACGTTGTTTTAGTAATTCAGGAGCAAAGGTCTTAAGTGATCAACCCTTAATATCTCAAAATTAGGTGAAGCAATTGAGATTCTAAAAATAGATTTGGATAAAAAAAAAGAAGTTTTAATTGCTGTGCATACATTTGTAAAATTTGGAGCCTGTTCACAGATCAAATGATGTTACCACATTAAAAAAAAATTATGCAATGAAATATCTATATGACCTGCAGGAAAGTCTCTGAAACTTTCAGACTCACATTTATTTCCAGACCATTTGTAGTAAGTTGATTGGTTCACACCAAATGGTAATAGTCAGAATCTGTTTGAATTCTGCAGCTGCAAGGACATTTATTAATGAAGTTCTAGCATGTAGGTTAAGCTTTGAGGTAAAAGGTCAGAAAATTACATTTGTAGGTAGTAAGAATAATTCTGCTACTTAATATATGAGAGTAATGGTTTTATTAGAAGACATTAAAAGTGATTTTTATGATGTGCTTAAAAATAGATTCAAAAGCATACATCCCCAGATATTGTATCAGCATTCTTAGTTCTGAGTTAAGTGATAAAATTAAAAAAATGGGGAAAAATTCATCCAATGTTCCTTATGATTTTCATAAAAAGGTTGCCCAAAGAGAAGTTCCAGTAAGTGATAGTTGGTCAATTATGATAGGTAAATTTAAGTGTCTCACAGAAACTATAGTTTTAAGTGAAACTCAATTTAGATGGATACTACATAGGCAATTTTATAATGGAATTAATTCAAAAAAAAAAAAAAAAATTTAGCGAGCTCAATGTATGTTTTGATTTAAGAGGAATATTTAGGGACCTTGAAACTTTAAGAATCAAAGATGTTTCAATAGATGAGAAATTGTGCCATAAACAAACTTAAGAGCAATTTGATGAGCCTATAAAAATTAAGAATGATAGATACAAAGTTAAACTGTCTATAAAATTTCATAAAGTTGATGTTCTGAACAAAAATTATATGGCAAAAAAGAATTTTGCATTTCTATTTAAAACATTTTAGAAAAATACTGCATTTTTTGAGGATAACAAAACTGTATCAGCAGAACATATATCATTAGGAAATGTAAAGACGGACTATGGAAATAAATTCAAGTAAGACGGAACTAGAATAGCTGGTATGAATAACTATAATATCTCAGTAAATAGTTTTTGTTGCTTTCAGGTAGATCAAGTAGAAATTCACTGTATTTGTAATTCCAGTGAAAGAGCTTTTGATGCAGTTACCTATTTCAGATAACTAATATAAGATGAGAAGATGAAATAAATTTTTATTTCTAAAAGTAAATATACTCCCATAAAGCTTTTATGTTACTCAGATTAAAACTTATGGGCCCTGATATTAGAGCAAAAAGGAAATGTTTAAAGGCTGCTGAAAATATTTCCATCATTTTGTGAAATTAATGAGAGTGAAATTCGCTGGATTTTATATCTAATAGAGATGATATGTTAAAAATTTTTGAGCAAAGAGTCCTCAGGATAGGAGGATTCTACAAATACTTGATGAAATGTTAGAAAGATCATCTAGGAAGGAAAATTTTCAGTTCATATTCTTCTCACATTCAAAGGGTTAAACATCCTGACTGAGACTGAAGCTGTCATGAACATGAAACCTCTGACAACCTCTCACTTCCTTCAATTCAGAAGAATAGACTTGAGTGTTCATTTAATATTGCTGAGATAGAAAACAAACTTTCTACTAAAAAGAAGTTCATCAAAAGAAAACCATTAAATCAAATTAGTGAAAGTATTGTGAATGAAAAATAACAATACCTGTTAAATATGAACTCTGCTTATCATTTTAAGACTCCAGAACAATACAGAACTTAAAGGTTGGAAATATCATATTGGTTGAAGGAATTTATAAATCAAAACTTCAGTAGGACTTAAGAATATCTAAGGAAGTTATTCAAGATAGAAACAATCTTACTCATTCTAATTTGGTAAAAACTGCAAAAGGCTAGTCGATTGGTTGGTTTCATTCACATTGTACTAGAAGCAACATGAGGGCTATAGGCAATGGACTTTGTAATTTAGAACGTTGGTCAAGTGATGAGGGTGACACCTGAGCTGGCACCCTCCCCCCCTTTCCTAACTTCCATGCTGTGCCAACTGCAAAAGGAGTTTTCAGAAAATATGAGCAATTATCCTGTTTTTTTTAATTAAAAATTTATTAAATTGTATTATGTAATTTGAATACTGAAGATAAATAAAAAAGAAATTTTATATTTGCAAAATATTGGTTAACATTTTCATTGCATAAATGCTTATTTGCAAATGATCTTAATTTGTTTCATTACTAAGTTAGCAATTATGATTATTGCATATGTATATTGATATTTTTTATGTTAATTGAATATGCTTTTTTTTATGTATGATTTTATGGTCTTACTGCTTATTTAGTAGTATGAATACTATATGCATATTTTTATTTTCTAGGTTTACTGAATTACAAATATTTGAATGTTATTGATTTAGAAATGACTCTCAGAATTCTTAAAATTGAATACTCAGCAATTTGAATTTACGTAAATGATGTTTATATTTTCCATACTGATAATTAATGGTTAAAGTTAATTAATTATTGATGCACTTTAATCATTCTCTTTTATGAATTTAAAATTATTCACTTCAAAAAATATTTTTTAAATTGTAAGTTTGAATATTGATAGTACTGTTTTGTAAGTCTATTTTGCTAGTTAATGTTCATTTTCTATTGTGATAGAAAGTATGTACTCTTGAAATGTCAAGGTAAGGAGGATGTAAAGAATTCATATGCAGATTGTTCAATTACAGTCAACTCATTTGGCACTAACACGATGCAGTAACCCTGTGCTCCCTCCGGGATAGTGAGGAAATAAAATATTATTATTTAAGAAGTTTTGAAACAATAAGATTGCAGTGTAGCTTACTAGAAAAGCTTTGCCTTTCCTCTGTACAAAAGTATAATTAAGTATATATAAATATAAAATTAAGTATATATAAGTATAAAAATATGTTAGAAATAACTAAATATGTAAATTACTTAATGGAAGCATTAATTGGTATAAATTATTAGAAAAGGCAACATTATTAATATAAAGAAACCCACTGAACCACTAAATAGAGAAGGTGTTGCACGACAAACCGAGTAGAACATCAATACAACTCATTTCAAGGTTTAACAAGTTTTACTTTCTTAATGAATTTTGTTTTTTGATGTGTACCTTTTGAAGTTCCGTTAAAACAATGAATGGCAACTCACTGATTTTTAATGTTTCAAATTGTTCAACAGAACATTTCATTTTCAGTATTTTAAAGTTAGCCAAAATTTAACGGCTCCAAAAATATGAGAAAATTTGATTTACAAATAGCTTTTCACTTTATTTTTAGAATAAATTTCAAATATGTACTTTTTTTTTTAAAAAGAATTACTGTATTTTGATAACCTGGTTAAATTGGGGGAGAGGAGTTTTCAATATGTTGAAAGTCAAAATTTATGCAAAACAGCAATTTATTTTTATAGAGCTCAATTGTGAAACCATAACTTGCAGATATTGAACCTTTAGGACCTGCCAGCATAATTTAAGTCTCCCTTTGTTTATCAAAATTTGACATTTTTTCTTACCTCAGAGAAAAACAAAATGTAATTTATTGTTACATAGAAAAATATTAAGATAAATTAAATTAAATAAAAAAATTAATATCATTTAGAACTACTCTTATAGAAATATTTTTCTGACATCTTTCCTACAAATATCAAATTATTTACAGTTCTAATGTAAAAATAACTTGCAATTTTATCTTCTCAGCAAAATTCTGTTATATGTGCTATAGAGAATGCCATTTATAAATGTTTAGTCTTGAGAGAGAATATTTCATAATTTCTTTACAGAGGTACTTTCTTTAAATAATTTGTGGATCTCCATTACATCATGCAATGCAATATGAGAACTAGAAGTATATTTCCCATTAAAGAATTTTTTTGAACAAATTAATTATACAAATATTTCATAAATTCAGAAATCTTATATTAAATAATTTACAAATGTTACAGATTTGTTTTCTTTTATTTAAGTAGAAGTGCTTTTCATAAAAAATTAGTATTTATTTTTTTATGCTAATGTGTATAAATCTTCACAGAATGTGCAGAAATTTTAAACTTACCCCCCCCCTCCTTTAAACTCTAAATTTTGATGATTTATACATTTGCATGAAGAATTTCTTGTGACTTATGTAAAATTAATTGTGACTTATGTAAAATTAATCCATCTTCAAAGAAGAAAAGTTCCACACATGCTATTGCTATATAACTTTTTCAATACAATATTTCATGGTTTGTTCTGAATAATAATTTTTTTTTTTACAAATGTTTATAAATAGTATACATACACATATGACAATAATTTTAAAAAATAAATATTCAACATCAGTTGATTCAATAGAGAAAAAGAAAAGTTTGAAATAGTACTCTTATGTACCTCACCTGGTGATACCAATAAGCTAGAGATACTTCAGAGCATCCATATAGTTCTATATGAAAATCATAAAGTATCATTTAAGATAAATAATTACCGGTGAATGCATTCATAAATGTAGAAAGAGATCGATTTAACATATTGAAGAATGGATCTCGGCATGGAAAGTTCTGTGAACCACATAATGACAGATGTTCCAAGATGTGTGGGACACCAGAGCTATCAGGAGGAGGTGTGCGAAAACCAACTCTGTGAATAAAATATTGTTTTTATTATAACTATCTCAAAAACTACACAAAAAGCATACACAAAACCAAATAAAAACTATGAAATATAATAGTAAATGTAACAGTATAACCTGTCATTAAGAGTAATTAACAGAGATTTATAGCTTAATGTTTTGCTTCCACTAACAATGATTATATGTCAAAAAGAAAATTACTGGTAGTACTTTCATTCAATTGGGATTTAGCATGACATGTATGTTTTGTTTACCAGTTTAATAAGATAATTAATTGACAAATTTACATTCTAATTCAGTTCTCTTAACGAATTAACAATTATGTCAATTTTGCTCAACTGCAATGGCAATTAAAAAAATTATTATGCCCTTCCTTTTTAAGATTGTACATTAAGAGCACAAACAGAAAATAACCAGAAGGTGAAATCATTAAATTTAAGTTCCATTAAAACTAATATGAATTATAATTTATAAAACTAGGATATCCCAGCAAAAGCACTGAATTTGAATAAAAAATAAGGGTTGTCCAACCGAAAAGTGAACAAGAAGTAGTACCATTCATAATTATAAAAGAATATTCAAGAAGTATAAAACTAATTAACCTGTTTGTGTGGAAGAATTTAAAGTGCTAAAGATGGATGCATCCAGAACAGAACAGCAAGCATTAATTTGGCTTTAAGTAGCAGAAGGTGAGCCTAATGGTGAATGGTGGTTATGTGTTTATGGTTAGCTCAAGGATACATCCAATTTATTAGAATGAATTATTCTGAACATAAGGTGAAAAAGTTTTTGTCAAGAATAGACATCAATATCATATCTGTCTAGACTACAGCAATCAAACACCATGATCAACAATGAATCCATTGCTGCTGTTGATGAAATTATTAGAGATAATCAAAGGCTTACAACTTGTATAGCATGTACAGCACTGAATCTGAGTAAAGGAACAAGGTGCAGTCAATAATTCATCAACACCTACAGTACTAAGTAGTCTGTTCACAATGGATATTGAAACACCTTACCTCTGCCAGCAAGAAGTTATAAAAGATCCTCAATCTGCAACATTTGATCTATTTCAACAAAGACCCTATGCAGTGAAAACACATACCATCTTCTCCAACGAAAAAAAAAAAAATCAAAAACAAAGCCAGCTACAAGGAAAGTGATGTTAAGAATTTTGTTGAATTACCATAAATCATGTTTAATTGATTTCCTTCCACAAAAGTGCACTATCAATTCTGCAGAATACTGCAATACACTCACAAAACTTTGCAAAGCAATCAAAAACAAATGGCCAGGCTTCCTCTCACTGCAAGTGACTCTTTTTTATGATAACACCTAACTACACATCTCTTGTGAAATCCAAATGACAATACACTAATTCCATTCAGAAGTGTTGGAATACCCAGCATAGTTTAGATTTGTCACTATGAAATTTTCACATTTTTGGATCATTTAAAAAAATCTTTACAAGGGAAACATTTAATTTGGATGATGAAGTGAAGAAAACAGAGCAGGACTTCTTCAAAAAAAAAAAAAAAAAAAAAAAAAAAAAAACAACCCTCTATAATTTTATATTGAAAACTTTGACATTGCTGCTGAAACAATAAACCAGTGTTTTATCAATTATTTCTTTTAAAGATATTACTTTCTTTCCACTTTTCATGTGGACCATCCTTAAATAAGTGTCTCGCTGAGGGAATTAGTGATATTGTTCAAATAATTTCTGTTGCATTTGCTTGAAGTGCAATTTGGTGGTTTAATGGGAAAAACTTATCTTTTGTAGCATACAAGAGATTTCCAAATCAACTACATTACTGCTCAATGAGGCCATATGCATGATATTTTATTCGGTTAGGGATTTAAGAAATCACACATTAACAAAATCAAACTTAACCAGTATCTGAGAACAGATTTGAAATATCCTTTTTTAAGTCAAGAAGCAAGTCTATGACAAAGGTATCAAAAATGATATACCTTAAAATTTTCACAGCAAATATACATGAAAAAATGAAGGGAACCTAGCCAAATATTTGAAATTAGCTGAAATACCAATTCTTTGCAAAGGTGAATTTAAAAACTCAACAATCCAGCTGGTAAGCATATAATATTTTTAATGAGAGCCAACATTCAATATGATGCAAAGTAAGATATCTGAAAATTTATTACATCTAAAGTTTTGTTTTGTAATACAAAGATAGTTCTTAAACAAAGCCACTCATGATCGATAAATTATCCCAAAATCATAGTTAAACTATATAAAATATCCACAAATAAAAGAATAGTTTACCACTACAAATAACTACAAATAATAAATAATAACATTAAACTATGAAGAAATTTTCATAAACAATTTGAAGAGCTCTTCTTGATAAACTACATTCAATACCTTTCCTTTCGTTATGTTCCAGATTGTTTACATGGTAAAAAGTATTGCTCGTTGCATTATCCTATAAATTAAATTTGTACATAAGTCCTGAAATGATGACGATTTTGCTGATATGATGCAAGTGATTAGAATCTTCTCTCTCTTGTTTTTTGACCAGTTAAATAAATTTCTATGCTCAAGGTTTTCTCCAAAATTTTAAAATTTTTGCTAGAATAAAAAATTTTGCTAGCTTTTTTTTTTTGTTATTCTGTTTGGATAAATATTAGTATAGTTGTCTTATGGAGCAATCCAATCAATGCATACATTAAACTTCATAACCAATCTTGTTAGTTCATCTACTTGTTCATTACAAAATATTTTTTAGTGTTCCGGAATCCAAAATAAAATCAACCTATTACTATAATTAGATAGTGTGAAAATCTTGCTAATTAGTAGGGAAACTTTAGGTGACTTAAAATAGTTTCAAAACACAGGAAAATCACAGAAATATATTGCACATAATTAACAAATTTTTTCAACTCTGTTAGAACGTCAAATGCTTAGTGTTTACACAGCTAAAATAGTCAGTGCTTCTGCCACAAAAATAGAATTGCTGTGATATAATCTTTAAGCAAACAAGACATTTTATGTAATATCTGCAACAGATGTTTTATCTTAGCTTTTTAAAGCATCCATAGCTATAATAATAATAATAATAATAAAAAATTAAAACAATTGGGGAATTCGGGTTAACTACTTCATTAAATAATCTGATTGATTGTAATTAATAAATTCTTTTTTTGGAAATAGAATTCATAAGTGAAAATGATACTTTCCATTCACAGTAAAATTGTATATATTTTCAGCACAGCAAACTATGAACAAAAGCTTGTAAAAAATTTTACTTGGATTCTTGCAGTAATTGTATCGGCTCTAGTTTTACACTATTCTAGGCAGCATTTGATGAAAGATGAACAAAACACACAAACCAAGTTACCAGAACTAAAATTTATTTTTTAAAAGAATCCTTTTAGCAATAATTCATTAGGTGAAAAATCTGTGTTTGCTAAAAGGAACAATTAAAAAAAATATAAAGATCTCAAACAAACTCCATTAAATATAAATTGCCAGAAGCAAAATAGATCTTGAAGCCATAAAACTTAATATGTAACAGAGCTGTATGTACTTGAGCAAAGATAAACCATGACCTCAAACGAGAAAATATACACCAGAACTCATACTCAAAGACAACAAAATCTTGCTTATATATCACTTCAGCATAGAGTTTCAAAAAATCTTATGGAAATTTCAAAAAATTCTCTTTAAGGTGCACACCAACAGTACCCATAGTTTTCGGTGTACCATATTTCCTGCTTACTTGCCATTTCTTCTTTGTACTATGCCTATCATGTTCCTTCTTTACACTATGCCTACCACACATACACAAACTTTTCATATAATTGATACATATCTTATATACAACATAGATTAATGTGGCTCCATTATTTAAAAATTGATTTCGTAAAATCAAACTGCATAAAAAATTCACTAAAATGCACATCTTTTGTGCAGAAGAAGTTTGTTACATCTATTATCTAAACATGGGGAAATGGTGAAAGGAGGAAAGAGGGGGAATATTTTTATATTAAATATTAGAAAGAAATTGGTCTAAATAGCCCATATTTGGTATTCTAAATCCTGTCACTGTTTCCCGAGATACTCAAGAAACACTTTTAGAGTGGCATAAACTAGAAACTAAACCTGTAAATGAATGACAATGTTTCTCTCATTTTTAATACTGCAAGGATTGATGTTAAAAAAAAAAACTAAGATACACCACACTTAAGGTTCTGTGACTTATAAATATAACTTCGATCTTGAGTATTTTGTAAACTAATAGATATTTTAAGGAATGAGAAATCCAGATATATGAACATTTTCATATGTTACAGTTCTCTTCTAATGGAATTGTACTTTTTCAATTTTAACTTTTTTTCAAAGCAAAGGAAAAAAGGATTTAGTAAAACATTTTATATCATCAAATATTCAAGACCATAATTTAACATTAAGGGATCAATTTTTTTAAATCTTCATATGCAAAATTTAGTAAAAATCAAATTGGAAAGTGAAGCTAATTTCAAGAAGCGAAATCAAATACACAAAAAAAATCGACATCAAGCTCGAGAAAATTCTGTCCAGCTGTATTGAGAATTGAAGAAGCTATTAAGTTTTTTTTTTTTTGAAAGACTGTACAAATGCAAAACACTTGTAGGTAATCCTTTAATATTACTCCTATTAAAAATTCATTTGAACAAATCAGTACTTCTAGATCCTTTTATTCAATGTAAAATCAATTTAAATAATGTTTTAAGAAAACTTTAAGATATGATTTATCCACTCACGCAAACAAATTATTCGAGTCAGCACATGCAAGATGCAGATGCTCAGCACCAGTAGTCTTGTGTTCCAGCAAAATAGCTGTCAAGTTTAATTCTGAAATTTTTTCTACCTGGAAAAAAAAAAACATGTCTTATGAAATTATTTTGACTTGGGGAATTAAAAATAAATAAAATTTTCATAAGCTGATTTCATTTATCATGATAAATAATAAAATAAAATGGATAAAAACATTCACTGGTGTCGAAAATCAAGCATAATAAATTGTGTGAATAATGAAAGAAAACTGAATAGTAGAAAATGTGACATGTGAGTATGAAATTTCTATGAAAAAAATGCAAAAGAACAATAGTAATTACTTTTATTATCCACAGAGATAGAATGAATGAAAACTGAGCATTAGAGGAGTTCACACATTAGTGAAAAACAAATGAAATAAAAAGGTGATGTTGTTGTTTAATAAGGTGTGTGGTCATCTCTGACAAATATGAACACTGCACAACAATTTCCCAAATTTGCTATGTATAGTTAATGAATTGTGGACTCAAGGAATTCCAGACATCAAAAACAGCTCTTTTCATTTCTGGAATAGAGCTTGGTGGGAGCAAATAGGCTTCAAAATGTCTCTTGAGAGTCTACCACACATATTTGAAAGGATTCAGATCAGGTGAATGAGCAGCCCACAATATGCATAGAACATTTTCCATTTCAAGGAAGTCATTGATCAAGTTTGCAAAGAGGCATTATCATCCATAAGTATGAAGTGAGGACTGACAGCACCTGAAAACAGGTGTTCTTTAAAGCTCAAGAACATCACTGTATGATTTTGCAGTCCCAAATGCCATCTCAAAGATATGGAGGTCTCATTGACCATCCAACATGATGCCTGCCCACACCTAGACTTCCCTTGATGAGAAACAATGTATCTCTGTGATATTTAAAATGAGTTCCAAGTTCTCATCATATCGTAAGCTAATGTGAATCAGTGTTAAGATTAAAGAGAAATTCATCATTAGTCCACTGTACCAAACTCCAACTTAAGCAAGTGCATTCATGCATAGATGTGAGAGGAATGAAAACTGCTATTTGTTTGGCATAAGACCAACATGATTGAGTCTACTGTTAACAAATTGTCCAGAAATTTGGAACTCTTGTGGTGGCTATGAGTACTAAACTCGGTTCTCTGACACAACTGTCCCTTTGAGGTTGTACATTTATTGCCAGATATCAGTTTAGCCACCCTGTACTGGTCATTGATTAAAATTTCCAGCACTTTGAAACACTAGATCTCACACTGAGGCAGATTCAGAATTCGTTTTTGTGAACCTCAAGATTCGAGCATGTCAACCATTCTTCCTTTAGCAACGCTTCAAAATTCTTCAAGCATTTAAAGAGGTTTCTTGAGATTTCCTAGCCCAGTTGTCCTCATTTGTTGTGTTTAATTGTTAGATATTTCTTCACACATGAATTGCATGAAACTTGTCTAAACTTCTTATGTTGAGTGAGCCAGTTTATCTGCATTCTGACAAGAGCAGGTGTTTCGCTAATGAAATTGCTAACTGAAATGTTCACCAACAACAGATGATTCTTTACAAAAAATTTTCGGACAAATTCATCCACATTTACTCACTTTTTTTTTTTTTTTGCATTTCATAAGCTATAATTAACTTTTGGACTTCAGTGTAATTTTACATTAACATAGCTTGATTTTCCTTTCATTAGATTTAGTTATTCTAGAGTAATAAACAAAATAAGTAACAACTAAGCACAATTGTAAAAAATAGCAATAAAATTCCAAACAGTGTGTACAATATATATATATGTGGGAATCGAACTTGACTGATCGCCCAGAACGTCTCACTACCAGAGAGCGTTGCTACTGTCTTGACGACATTCCGCTAGGGGAAAGAAGACGTTTGCGCGGGAAGACGCCATTACGAAGAGAGAGTGGGCACACGGAGTGTCTGATATATATCACTGGTAAAACTGTTTTACGAAATAAGTGCATGGAGCACAACCGTCGGACTGAAATGAACTGTCTTCGTATATCTGTATTGTGAACATTACTTACGCTTTTCTCAATTAACTATATTCAAGTGTCTGTACATATTAATCGCTGTAAATAAGAATAAATAACTTAGTATGAACAGAAGTATCATTGTGAATACCCGGACTTCATATATATATATATGTAGGATTTTCCATCCAATTATTATTAAGCAATTAATTTTATCTTTTCAATCTACTGTAAAACCAGTTCCTCCGATACTCAATAGATGTCGCCACGAATCAGAGTCATGTGATAAGCTCATGCAGCGCCATCTATCCCAGAACAAAACTAAGTGACACTTCGTTTTCTCGCGCTGACTCTCTTCTCTCTTTTGCCGCTTCTCTTCTCCTTCGCTACCCGCGTCGGAAGTAAAACTTCAACGCCCGAGCGCGTTCCAACGTCCATCGATAATATGGGTTAAATGAGGCAGCCATCTATCTTTATCAGACGAACTGGTCAAATTACTTTTCATATAATATTGTAAATACTTTTCATTCTTCATCATCTCTCCTAATAAACAAGTAAAGCTACTGCAAGCTTCATCCTTGAATATCATCAACAACATTACATGGAATCCGAAATTACCCCCCTAGACAACCAGCCCATTGCGTAAGAGCAAACCATCGTAGAATCGGGATGAACAATCTCCTTCACCCCGATTTCTACATATATATATATTAACTTCTATACCTCAGAATTACTTCTAAATTTTAATAAAAATTCCAATTCTTTTTTTAAAAAAACTATAACCGTTTAAAAATAATATTTGTATTCTATTACAAGGTCTGAAAATAAGGTAAGATGAATCACCTTCAAAATCGAAAATGGAAGCAAGCTGATTATGAGCAAAACTTTTGTAATCCGAAATATTCATTTAACAGTAGTGTCTGTTAATCTTGATAAATTTAATATCTATTTTCATCTGTGTGATAGTTCTGTGGTGGGTCATGGAGCAGACAATAAACTTGAAATTCTTGTACAAATTGGATAAATAAGCAGATGCAGTTCATGAAAACCATCATAACCAGGGATGAAACCTGACATTTCCAGTATGACGCGGAGATAAAACGGTAGAGTATGAAGTGAGGAATCAACTCACCAAAACGGAAAAAATTTATTTTGAAAAGTCAAGAGTTAATACAATGTTGATAACTTTTTCGACTTCCAAAGCATAATTCACAAGAAACTCCTTCGTGAAAATCAAGCAATCAACTGTAAATTTTAAAGTGAGGTACTCTTAGCTTATGTTCATTTTGCATGGCCACATCTGAAGCAATTTGGCTCTCGGTTTCTCTAGCACAATGATGCGTGACTGCAAACAGCTATGCTTGTAAAACTGTTTTTGCCTCAACAACTGTCACACCCACTGTATTCTCCAGACCTGTCACTACCAGACTTTTTTCTATTTCTTTAGCTGACAGAGGTTCTAAAAGGACAAAGATTTACAGACATTGCATGCATTCAAATTGTTGTGATACAAAAATTGTTTCGAAGAGCTTTTGAGTATATGTACACCCTTTGTCAGAGATTCACAGTATATGAAGGGTACTATTTTAAAGGATTGTAAACAATTTCCAAATCCAATTTACTCAATGAAAGACTTATTTCATCTGTTACCCTACTTACAGGTCACACCTTATATTATACATCAAAATGCAGAATTTAGTAAAATAAGCACATGATTATTACTAGTTTTGGCTGTTACAAGTAAATCATGATCAAAAAGTAAAATAGATTACAGCTTAAATGTTGTTCTACATTTCAAATATTAATTAAGAAATAACTTCAGAAAGATATACAAAAAAATTTTGAAAAATAAAAATCTTTTCTACAGCAAATTTTAAAACATTTTGTTTCTTTCCCTTTTTTAATGCTAAGCATGACATTAAAAAAATACATACATTCCCGAAAAAATTGCATTAAATATTATTATTCAATGAACAAACCAATTCTTAAAAAATGATTTTGTTTGGGAAATTTTTAATATTTCTCCATCAATTGACTGTTTATTAATAACACACTCAAAAGCAACTTGAGAGCAACTGGTGGCTGATTTTTAGCTTTGAACCTTAGTTAAGTGATGATGACAATATCTAAGTTGTTATTCCCCTCTCATAATTTTTATATCCTCCCATCGTAAGAACTCTGAACCTTGACAGATAAAATGAGCATCAGCCCAACAAGTTTTTAGTGGAATCAGGATTCAAGCTCTCGATTCGCCGGAAAAAATGTGAATAAGTTCACGACCATGAACATTCAACTATCATGGCTACTTCAAAATTCTTCAAGCATTTAACGAGGGTTCTTGAGATTTACTTTTCAGAATTGTTAGGGATATAAAAGAAAAAAAATTATGTTTAAAATTTTTACTGAACTGAAGTTAATATTTAAAACAAGATTTTAGGGACTGGAAGTACGACAAATCTGTTCTGATCATAATTCTATATCAGTCATTTAACATTTCTTTACTCAAGAAAAATATAAATATTCATAAAGTATATAAACCTGAAAATTTAAATAAAAATAGATAAATGTAAATTATTTCATCAAAAACCTAAAATAGCAAATATCAAAAGGCAAGGCACATACACTATGCAACTCCAGAGATTAAGATGTAATACTCCTTTTTGAGAGGTGGAGTAGTCATAATTTCTTGGGAAGAAGCTTTATTCATTTTTCAAATAAACTTTATTTATATTGATACTGTTACTACAAACAAACACATATTCAGAACAACAAAGTAACAAGTAGCATAAGAATGAAAATGCGTAAGCAGCACAAGCAAAGACAAATCAAATGAATGTTTGAAATAGTCGCGTCCGCGAGAAGAAGCTGTGAACTACTCAACTTGTTAAAAAGAATTTTTGAAAATACATCGACGCGTTGTACTTGTAGTTGGAATTTATGAAGAAGAGCGAATAAAGTTTATTGCAATTTGTTTTTTAGTGAGAATATTCCTTCTTTTGAGTTACTTTATTTGCCTAAAAACCATAGATCATAATTTATGGGTCAAAGAATCTGAGCATCAAGCATTTAAAGGAAGTTTAAATTAATATATTGTTCTACTAAGTGCCGATGCAAATGCGACATGGCGTCCGCGACTGGACCTGTATAATTCGATTTGCGGACAATAAGTTAAAGAGAGGCAAGTGAATTTTGAACTGGATTATTATTTTGGGTTGGACTGCAGTTTAGCTCAACCACTCTTGGCGACAGGAATTTATTCGGCAATATTTTGCCAAATATGGCTACCCTGTTTTCTCTTCACTTAGGTGGCTTTGGGCGTGCCAACCCTTTCGAATATGCCATATGAATTGGGATTCCAGTTCACCAGCTATTTTTTTTATATACCTCTCTCTGGATAATTTGTCTCTTGCACCATTAAACCCTACAGTCACACACTCACTCAGCTGTCCATGGATGTTATTTTTTTAGCCAATCAGGGTCAGCAGATTTTTGCGCCTCCGTTTCGAAACCAAAACTTTGCATTTTTTTGTATTTTACATTACACTTTTTAAACCAATCAGAGGTTATGATTTTTGGCGCTTCCATTGCTAAGCATAGACTTCTCAGAATTTCTAGAACATTCTGAATTGTCCGTTACTGCGTTTCTGAACTAGTTC
Organism: Nephila pilipes; assembly: GCA_019974015.1. Classification (NCBI taxonomy): domain Eukaryota; kingdom Metazoa; phylum Arthropoda; class Arachnida; order Araneae; family Nephilidae; genus Nephila; species Nephila pilipes. Next base: position 968,009 of record BMAW01100428.1, on the reverse strand, counting down.
TCTCTCTCTCTCTCTGATCTGATTCTCAGACCTACCCTAACTTACAGCTGTCCCATTTGGGGTTTCGCTGCCAAAACACATATTAATAAACTTGAAAAAGCTCAATATAATATCATCAGACAAATAGTAAACGCTAGATGGTTCATGAGAAACACAAACATATACTCTTCTATTAACTTCCCAACAATCAAACAAATCATTCAAAAAATTTCACTTAAATTCTTTAATAATCTCATGACCATCGATAACAAATCTCTCCTTAATATCTGTAACTATGATCCTGATTTAAAAATTAAAAGACCAAAAAAACATTCTATTAAACCTGTAACTAACAAATACCAGTCTACTCACGCTAACACTTTAATTTTCACTCATTTATTTATGTTTTCAACCACCAGATGTCTTTAGCTATGCTTAGAAACTCCTACCTCGAGTAAACCACATACACACACTGAATGGCAGCCTCCCCATTGGTCGACTGATAAGTCAGATATATACCCCTACTCCCCTCTGATCAACTCAGGTCAGTCACTCAGAAAGCTTCCAGCCTCTGAGTAACCTTTCATCATATTATTACACAACAAAATGTTTTTTTTTTAATTAAATTCATTAATTTCTTTCCAAATTTTATACAATATTAAATTTATTAAATTCACAAACACAATTTTGGGCAGGAAAAGACGAAGTAAAGCTCTTTTTTAAAATTTTATACCTGACATGGAGATTAAGAGCATAACGCTCAGGTGCTCCAAAATGATCCCGTCAACTGATAAACTAGTTTAGTTCTATAATGTTTCACTGTTGCTGTCCTAGCGTGGTTTCCCTTTTTACTTTGTTCACGTTTGTTATTTAATTTTTCCTGCAGGAATGAATTTGTGTTTCTGCGTTTCATATTCCTACGTCTTTTCTGCCCTTTAATCTGCTTTGGCGCCATAATACTCAACAGTCACTAACTCTACGTATATTCTCCCGAGTACACGTTCTTTCAATGGCTGCGAGAATGAGTTCGGCAGAGGTGAGTGAATATACTTAGCAATTTTTGTCTGATTTACAGAAGGAAAGAAAGCATCCTTTCCTTGTATGGGTTATGAAATTAGGTTTTACTTCGTCCACCTATGAATGTTCTAAATGTGATGATGATATGAGGTTGTGTGAAAATAGTAGTGTAATAGATGGTTTTGAATGGCGTTGTAAGAAAAGAGGAGAAAATCTTCATTATGTTTATAAAAGCGTTAGGAAAGGTTCGTGGTTTTCTCAGAGTCATCTTAGTTTGCCTGATGTTCTCCGAATTACTAGATTATAGTTTGGTAGGTGTATGAATGAATTTGTTATGAATGAAGTGAAAGTCTATGAACACACCGCAGTGGATTGGTTTATGTTCTGTCAAGAGGTTTGTGCGATTGATATCATTAAAAAAAGTGAGTCTCTAGGGAGTTCTGGAGTGATAGTTGAGGTGGACGAATCTAAATTTGAAAAAATGAAGCATGGCAGAGGAAAGCCTAAGGGTGAATGGGTGTTTGGTGGGGTTGAAAGAGGTACCAATAAATTGTTTGTGACTGGTATCGAAAGTCGTACGAAAGAGGAGCTTTTCAAAGTAATTAAAGAATAGGTGTTACCGGGGTCTACGATTGTTTTGGACTGTTGGAAATCGTATGACTGCCTCTCTGATGAGGGGTTTGTTCATTTACGAGTCAACTACAGCCTTACATTCAAGGATCCCGATACAGGAGCGCGTACAAATTCCATTGAAGGAACCTGGTCTGCAATCAAGCTCTTCCTTCGTCATAGTACTCGCCATGTGGAGGGAAAATTTGATTCTTACACGGGAGAATATATGTGGAGACAGAAGCACAATCATTCCATGCAGGATGAAACCTACAAGGATTTTTTGAAAGCTGTTATTGCCGTATACTGGCCGAAAAACAAAGGCGACCCTGAAGATTAGGTGAGTCAAAAAATTCCTTCTTTTCCGCTTCGCGGACTTAAGGTTCCGCCAAATGGTTGCGCTAAACTGCATTTTCACCTTATTTAGATATTTAAAATACTTTAAGTTAATTGAAATGAAGCATCTTAAAAAAAAAGATTAGTTGCTAGCTCTTCATTTTTACGTTTGTATGATTCCATTAACGATGACTTTTCTACGGCTGGCGATGATTTGGCTCATAGTTTCAATTTATTGGCCGATTTTGAACTGTTGAGTGAGAAATACAATGAACTCGACATCTTGAATGAAGAAATTCAAAATACAATGTTACTGGAAGCAGATGGAGACTCAACAGAATTGATAGCTGAAATTAATGAATCAGATGAATTTATTAGAAAATTTTGAAGAATTAATTTGATTTTTAAAACAAATTGTAATGTTAATGAGAGTGATGAAAGTAGTTCTACTCACCGTGTATATAAGAGAAATTTCAAGTTGCCCTTACTTGAATTAAAGAAATTTGGAGGAGAAATAAGTGACTGGCTTCCATTTTGGGGTCAGTTCAGTAAAATTGACAGTGATCCAAATATCGACGATGCCGACAAACTTCAATATCTAATACAATGTATGAAACCTTCCACTAAAGCAAGATAGTTGGTTGAGAGTTTTCTACCATCAAGGGAAAATTATTGCAAGGCAGTAGATTCTTTAAAATCACGTTTTGGAAGGGAAGAACTGTTTGTGGAGTTTTATGTACGAGAATTATTGAAATTAACAATATCTATGAATTCTAGAGATCAAAAAGTGAAACTTCCCACCTTGTAATATGATCGGATTGAAACTCAATTAAGAGCTCTGGAAAGTCTAGGTATGAGGACTGAAAAGTATGCAGCAATGCTGTTCCCTCTTGTGGAATCCTGTTCATCGGAAGAAATCCTCATAGCTTGGCAGAGAAACAATAATTCAAGTGATAAGAAGAAGGAGATTCAAGGTTGGAAAATTTGATGTTTTTGAAAAATGAAGTTGAAGCAGAAGAACGAATTAATACGGCAATGAAAGGTTTCTCTGTTCAGCAAAATTGCAATGCCAAGACTCGTCCATTGAAAAGACATACACCTACTGCTGCTGGACTTTTTGCAGGAAATCAGAATTTTGCTATAACAACATGTGATTTTTGCAATGAAAAGAATCATGAAAGTAAAAATTGTAAAACTGCTTTAAATTTAAATTTGAACAGAAATATTATCAAAAAAGAGATGCTGTTACAGATGTTTGATGGTAGGTCATCAAGTGAAGCAGTGCAGAAGTAAGGTTAATTGTTCTCTGAGCCAAAGAATACATTATAGCGTCACGTGTCCTAGAATAAAAGATTTGGAATTACCAGGTTCCAGTAAAATGGATGATCAAACAGAAACATTCATGGAAAAGTTTAGTTCTTTAGCAAATCCAACATGTTCGGCCAATGTTCTTCTACAAACTTTGGTAGTATTACTCCATAGAAAGAATATTGAACTTCCAGTTGGAGCCTTAATCATCACAGGTAGCCAGAAATCATACATAAGCAAAGAAGCTGTTGCAAAGATGAAATGTGAGCCTATTGGAACTGAAGAAATGATCCAAAATCTATTTGGTGGTGTTGAAAGTCATCAAATGCATCATCTGTACATGGCAGAATATATGTGGAGACGGAAGCAAAATCATTCCATGCAGGATGAAACCTACAAGGATTTTTTGAAAATTATTATTACCATATACCTGCCGAAAAATAAAGACGACCCTGAAGATTATGTGAGTCAAAAAATTCTGAGTACAGAGTGTATGTGAGTAGCTTCCAAAAGGATAATCGCTGTACTTTTGAAGCCTTTGATCAAGAAAAAATATGTGCTGATATCCCAAGAATGAATAATGGATCCTGGACAAAAGAGATTAAAGAAAAAAGGATATTCCCAAGTGACCAAGAAGCTTGTTCCCTGAACTCCTCATCTTCAATATACATTTGTTAATAGGTGCTGACATTGTTGAAAAACTTTTCACTGGGAAAATTATGAATCTATCTTGTGGATTAGTCACAATGGAAACCCTGATTGGATGGACTCTCATGGGTAAACAGAATAATGAAGAAAAGAATGACAGCTACATGACAGTACTGTCTTTACATATGAACAACAAAAGCATTAATGATCTTTGGTGTTTGGACACTATTGGAATATTGGATCCTGCAGATAAGCAAAGTCAAATGGAACTTGAGAAAGAAACCAAACAGCTTTTTTTGAATTCTGTTAAACAAGATGAAGATAGTAGATAGGTTGTTTCACTACCATGGTTAGAAGATTATTCCGTTCTACCTTCAAACAAAAGTCTATCTGAGAAAAGATTGAAAAATACAGTTGATAGAATCAAAAATCTATAATCCTACGTGACTATGAAAATGTCTTTGAAAAAGAAGAAAGAAGGTATAGTTGAAGAAATAAGTAGTGAAGACCTCAAGGACTCTAAGTGTCACTATCTTCCTCATCGACCTGTCATAAAAAACAATTCAACAACAAGAATCAGACCAGTCTGCAAAATCCAAAGGAAGTCCATCCTTAAATGACTGCCTAGTAACAGGTCCAAACCTTGTGAAACTTATTCCATCCATCATAAATAGGTTTCGTATTGGAAAGTATGGCGTAATCACATATATAAGTAAAGCTTTTCTACAGATTCAGCTGAATGATAGTGATAAGGATTATCTGCGATTTCTTTAGTGGCAAGATGGAGATCCAAATCTTGTCAAAATATACAAACATTGTAGTGTTTGGGATTAAATCAAGCGGTATTGGGCCACCTATTAGACAGATCTCCTGGTTGCTACAAGATGACTGCTGAACACGAAATCTATGCATGTTGACAACTGTGTGGCTAGTGTTGAAAACAAGGCTGACTTGACCCAAGTTTATAAATGAATCCAAAGAGGTCATGGCTCTCGGAAAGTTTGATTTACGTGGCTGGCAACACAACCCTTTTGAGTCCTTAAGAGACAATTGCAATAAATCCCAAAATGATTCTCCTACCTTACAAGATGTTCCAGTTCTTGGTCTTTTTTGGAACATTGAAAGATATACGTTGAAAATTGATATCAGAGGTGATACACATATAGAATCTGTAAAGGTAACAAAGAAATATATTCTCTCAAAATGTCACAAAATATTTGACCCTATTGGAATTATTGCTCCCATAACTTTAATTCCAAAAGTATTGCTCCAAGAAAAGTGGAAGATTAAAGCTAATTGGGATGATACTCTTCCAGAAGAAATTGTACATAAATTTGAAAAATGGGACAGTTGCATCAGTTAAACAAACTAGAAATACCAAGATGGATTCATGGTCATATGAACTCAAAGCATAAAATTGCATGTTTTTTGTGACGCCAGCCAACAAGCCTATGCTACTTGCATTTTCTTAAGATCTGTGAACCCATAAGGAGTTGTTTGTCATTTGGTAGCTGCAAAATCATGAATAGCGCCTCTTAAAAATATTTCCATTTCCAGATTGGAGCTATTGGGTTGTATTGGCGTGAGATTTGCCAAAACTATTTGCTATGATTTCGAAAAATTTGGTAATATACCTATTCATTACTGATCAGATTCGATGAACTGTTTATACTGGATTAAAAATGATGAGCAATGGGCGACATTTGTGATGAATCGAGTAAAGGAAATTAGATCAGGCAGTGAACCTCATCACTGGAATCATGTATCTGGAAATTTAAACCCAGCCAACCTACCTTCGAGAGGCTGCTCAGTTAGCACATTGATAGCTAAAAGATGGTGGTAAGGTCCGGCCTGGTTAAAAGAGGAAGAAAAAATGTGGCCCATATCTAATTTATCTCCTGATAAGAATATCGTCAATGCAGAAAAGAAAAATCAGTTGTCTCTTCTCTATTTGTATCAAATAACTTTAAGGAATTCTTAATTAGATATTCATCGTACGAGAAGCTGGTATGAATTACTGCATGGATGACCAGGTTTTGCAGAAATAGTAGACTTGCAAAAGCTTGTCGTGTAACAGAAGTGCTGACTCCTGACGAACTGAAAGAGGCAGAAATGAAAATCATGCTGATTGTTCAAAAGACATCCTTTGTTTACGGTAAGAACGAAGGACTAAAAAATATCCAATATGTTGTTGACCAAAATGGATTATTAAGAATGAAAACCAGATTAACACTTCGAGAAGATACTGAAGATTTCAGGTTTCCAATACTTCTTCATTTCAGATAATCCTGTTGTTACAAGTTTGCTTATGTCTAAACATAAAGAACTTTTGCACTGTGGTATTCAAAAACTTCATTTACCTGTGCAGTATTCTGGGCTGTGCATCTGGAACTTGTCTCTTCTATGTCTATTGATAAATTTTTACTTGCACTTAGAAGATTTATAGCTCGATGAGGGAGACTGGCTATCATTTATACAGATAACGGTAAAAACTTTGTAGGAACCGAAAACCTTCTAAAAAAAGGTTAACTGGGATCAAGTAGTTACTGATGGAGCTGTAAATAGAATCATTTGGAAATTTGTACCTCCCTCTTCTCCCTGGTGGGGAGGATGGTGGGAGCGTCCTGTCGCTCTAGTAAAAGATATTGTTAACAGTAATGGGAAAAGCAAGTTTAAAGGATGAAGAGTTACATTCCCTATTGTGTGAATGTAAAAGTGTTATCAACTCTAGGCCCATCACATACATGTCAGATGACAATGAGCTTGAACCATTAACACTGTCTATGTTTATGAGAGACTTAATTGAATGTGGTGTACCTGATTTTGATAATTTGGAATCTACTAGTCTTCAAAAGAGACACGTGTATAGATTGAAACTTCGTAATGATCTACATACGACAGAGTATTTAGGTCATCTGAGACAAAATACGAATAAAATTAAAAAGGCTGAACGGTATTAAGGTGAGAGAAATAGTTCTTAAGATGGGAGAAGATAAAAATCTAATCTACTGGCCTTTAGGAAGAGTAATTGAGATTTTTCCTGGTAAAAATGGTATTACACATCTAGTGAAAGTGAAAACAATCAGCGGAAAAAAATTAGGTCCTATGCAATGTCTGTATTCACTCGAGATAAATGCACTTTCTTCGGAACCTCTTCGACATCGAGTATCGAAAGGTACAAGAAAACATTCTCAATGTACGGGAAGAAATCTAAGAAGTAAGACTGCTGATCTTGTGAAATCTAAACCCGATAAACAACTTGTACTGAACAAGAAAACCAGATTGAGACGAGAGATTAAAACTGTCGAGAGACTTGATCTTAAATTCTTAATTTAGTTTTGAATTTTCAAACTCAAAAGGTGGGAGTGTCGCGTCCGAGAAGAAGCTGCGAGCTACTCAACTTGTTAAAAAAAGAATTTTTGAAAATACGTCAGCGAGCTGTATTTGTAGTTGGAATTTATGAAAATGAGTGAATAAAGTTTACTGCAATTTGTTTTTTAGTGAAAATATTCTTTTTTTTTTTTTTTTAATTACTTTATTTGCCTAAATACCATAAATCATATTTTACGGATCAAAGAATCTGAGCATCAAGCACTTAAAGGAAGTTTAAATTAATATATTGTTCTACTAAGTGCCGATACAAATGCAACAGAAATACATTCATTGGAGTCCTGTCTTTTTTACATCAACTTACAGTTCTAGAAAATTCCAAATTCATCATGTGATTGGAAGTTGTATGTTTATTGGTTAATTCTCATGTGGTGTTACTATATCATATGGCCTGATATTATATCATCAAATGGTTACCATCATAATTGATATTTCTTCTAGATGGAGACATAATAACAGACGCACACTAGTGCAATGATCAAAATGAATTAAAGTCCTCATGGGATGATATAGCCAGGAAATCATTACACACATATATTTAATTTATGATAGAAGTATGTTTACACGGTATTTAAACAATATGCGTTTAAAGTTAAAGATATAAAAGTAATTTTAATTTCTAATGAAATAATAAAATATAATCTTTTACAAAGCATTTCCATTTGAATAACCTGTTTAGTAAAATAATCCAAGATTACCTCTTTGATAGAGTAATTTAGGAGAGTATTATCCACTTTATAACTAATCTTTTGGTCCACAGCAACACTAGAATAACTTTGCTTCTTCAGCCATCTGGTTCTAATGAAAATAAATACAAAAACTTTTTCTAAAAAAAAGCTTAAGTCATAAAAAGGGTTAAAGCATTTTACAAAAGTACTTAAATAGTATTAGAAGAAGTGAAAAAAGTCATTGTTACATGCTCTACACATCATCAAATATATATTTAGTTTTCACTGAGAAATAAATATTTTAACCATTTTTAAACATTTATTAGTAACAAGAAAAACCATTTTTATGTAACTATTATTTACTTCCATAATTTAATGTTACTTATTTGAAACTCCTCTTTCTAGATATATGTTCCAGTGTTCTGATTGTTGATAGCACAAATAATCAACACAAGGTCTTTTGCTTTCTTGTAAATTTCCTTTCCCTTAGAATAAAAAATTCAACCACTGCAATCTGAACTTTTATAGTCCCCCATACATTGAAGTGACTTCTAAAATTATCTAGGACCAGAATTTTTTCCATAATCATTTTATTAATATTACACTTTTTTTAAGACATTATTTATTGATTTTCACACAAACTTTTTACTGTACAACTAATGTTCACTATACAACTCGATATAAGTTTATATTATTGGAGAGAAAATTACAGAAAGGAATTCCCAATTTTGTATTTTCACACAATGCAACATGATTCAAGCATCTTAAAGTAAATCCAAATAAAAGAAGGAATTAGTGTAACATGCAAAAACGATTAAAAAATATTAGAAATAATACCTGAAATTTTTTTTATTGAATGCTTATATTAAGCATTCAATTCAAATATTCATGATAATCAGCAATTTTAATTATTTCATTATAATAAGAGCTCATTAATTGATAATTTGGATCTTTTTTTTTTTTTGTTATAGACTAATTACAGTACTCATTCTTTGCCTGGGGCAAATATTTAAAACGAAATCCAATGAAAATTTTATAAAGTCTTTTAATATAATTTTTTTTGCGAGGAACTTACAAATGGATAAATATAACAAACTCCAAATAAATCTATGAAGAATAAAAAGTAATCTCAAACACACATATATTGTGACACAATATGCCTCACTAAGCTCAGTAGAGCGGAAATGTTAAGCGAGAGCAAAGGAAGGAAAATAAATTGGTTCCACACTTAAAATTTTTTATAAAACCCCATTAATTAATAATTTTTTTCAAGAGAGCTATATGTTCATTTCTTACATTGTATTAATACCATTTCGATTGCGTCGATAGATTTCAGGGGATAAAAATTTTCAAAAAATATATAATAATTGACACATTTGAGTACTATTTAAAAAAAAATTCGTCAAAAATCGGCTAATTAATTTATACAACCAAAATTAATTTGCACTTTCAATAAAAAAGAAATGCACCTGTCTTAGACGAAGCAATAATTTTTATTTTGCGACATTTCGTTCGAGAATTACCCCAAAAATACCGCTTCAACACCGTGAATTGATCCAGGTTCAATGGTTATAGCACCGAAGTCTTAATTCCTACACAGCAAACGGATAAAAGAAGAATGGATGAAAAGCATAGAAAACATAAGCTATGCTACATATATATTTCGAAGGCAACTGATTTTGGGATTTGATTAAAAAGTAAGGATGTTCTGAATAAAAGGATTATCAATATGATAGATGTTGCAAAACTTTTAATCGTTTTGTAGAAATTTTTTTTTAATAGTGGGTTCTTAAATTGCTTGTCAACACCATTATCAAAAGAAAATCGTAATTTTACAACAAAGAACATACAAGAGTATTAATAAATGTAAGAATGTACAAATGTAACATTCTGCAACTGTTGGGTTGGCAACTAAGTGATTTCGATTTCGTCAATAAATGGTCTGGGCACATTCTTTTGTTCTGTCAACGTGTTCAAGGCACCTAACCTATATTGTTTTCTTGTTCGGACTTCAACCTTTAATCTAATAAAAAAAAATTGTATCGATCAGTTTAGTTTTCTATTTTATCCCAATTTCAAAATGTAGAATAAGACGCGCATTTCTGACATTTTAACATATCGTTTCTGAAAAGGCAAGAACGCATCGCAAGTACACAAGAAATTATGTACCGTATATGGGAATGAAGCCTTGAAAGAAAGTCAGCGTCAAAATAGCTTTGCAAAATTTCATTCCAGTGATTTTTCACTGAAAAATGCGAAACGATCAGGCCGTCCAGTTGAAGTTGACGAGAACAATATCAAGACCATTATCAATTCGGATCGTCATAGCACAACACGTGAGATTGCAGAGAAGCTCAATGTATCACATACATACATTAAGATAAAAAATTAAAACAGCGTGGCTATGTCAAGAAACTTGATTTATGGATCCCTCATCAGCTTAAGGAAATTGCAAGTGCGATTGGCTTCTGAAAAGCAACGAAATTGCTCAATTTCTGAAACGATTGATAATTGACGACAAAAAGTGGATAGTTTATGACAACGTTAATCGGAAAAGATCGTGGGTGATGCAAGATGAACCAGACCAAAAGCTGAGATTCACCAAAGAATGATTATACTGTCAGTATGGTGGGATTACAAAGGAATTCTGCACTTTGAACTTTTACCAAGAAACCAAACGATTAAATCAAACGTGTATGTTCAACGACTCGCCAAACTGAGTGATGCAATTCAAGAAAAGCGGCATTAAGAAAAAAAGAAAAAAAAAATACATTAAAAAACAAAATGCCTGTCTGTCTGTCTATTGTAACGAATTTCACTGTTGGGTTCAGGGATTGAAGAGACTTTAATCAGGACAGCGATAAAACAGTTCTTTATTATCAGCCCAATCAAGAATACAATGTTCAGAAAGGCATAAGAACAATCGAAGTCACAATAATACAACACAACAGTAACACAACGCAATGTTCTCATACAGCGGGGAATAAATCAAATTCAAAGCCGTAGGCTTTCGTACCCTCTTCGGCCTAAATCACAACGGAATTACCCGTAAAATAACAGAGGCTCCGGGCGCGTCTGAGCTTCAAGAAATCTGAACAACTCTATGTTGCATTTCAGTAAGCCTTATGTAGACACGGCGAAAGTGGTAGAACATTCCAGAAAGTAGGAGAACCTGAACCGGAAGTCGTCAAATATCGCCAAATTTGGCGACAAAATGTTGCCAACTAAACGATATCTCGCCAACTTGGCGATATACCCAAAGAGCCCCATGTTATTTACAAGGTCTCATAGCAATTGATCTAATTCACATGTTTACATGCAATAAACGTTAATCCTGCACTATTTTTCAAGCAGAATAGTAATTTTGACATACTTTAACATTATAAACACATTTTAAATACCAAAATCGTAACAATATATATATATATATGTAATGATTTAACTTTTAATTCAATAATTACCCTAAATAATAAATT
>BMAW01100428.1:946343-956568 GCA_019974015.1 Nephila pilipes | reverse complement strand
ACATATATATATATATATAATAAACGACACACCAAGATAGAGTTGCCCGATTGTAATGAAATTTTTAATGAAAAGACATTTGGACCGAACATGCAAATGATTAAAATTTGGTGTCCAATGAATGAATAGCGGGAGCTACAGAGCATCGAAACTGCGCACTCAGCAAGTGTATATAAAAAGCAATTCTAAATGTGATGGTCAAATTTTCTGTTGCACAGAGATTTAGGATACCTTTCAACGACTGAAAAAATGCCTCTCCGCCGGATTCGAGCTCATTACGAGCAACTGTCATAGTTTGAAAGAGGTCGTATCACTGGATTGATAGAGGCAGGTTGAGCAAATCGGAGAATCGCTCGTCACATGGGTCGAGGCGATGCGGCGATTAGAAGATGCTGGCATGAATGGGTGGATAATGGCAGATTTCAGAGTCATGATGGTAGCGGTCGACCTAAGGCCACAGCAGATAGGGAGGACAGAGTGATTGTCAGATCAGCTGTCACAGCGCCTGATTCATCGTTATCAACCATCAGACGTGCGAGCCGCACACGACCATGACCATTAACAGACGGTTGATAGAGAGAAATCTACGATCGTACCGACCGCTACGCCACCTGCCACTCACGCCTGCACACTGTCGAGCCAGATTACAGTGGTGCTAGGCTCGATTATGTTGAAATGATGCTGACTGGGTACGTATAGTGTTTAGCAACGAATCCCGCTTCCAACTGTGTCCTGACGATCATCGAAGACGTGTCTGGAATCGCCCAGGGCAGTGTGCCGATCCTGCTTTCACTATTGCGCGCCACGCAGACCCTCAACTAGAAGTTATGGTCTGGGGTGCCATTTCCCTTGATAGCCAGACCCTTTGTCAGCATTGGAGGCATACTTACAGCACAGCGGTACGTCGACGACATTCTGAGACCAGTTTTATTACCGTTCCTTTTGTAGTACCCTAGCCTTATTTTTCAGCAAGATAATGCCAGACCACATACGGCACAAATTGCTATGAACTAACTTATAGCTTGTCAAACACTTTCTTGGCCAGCCACATCTCTCTCCAATCGAGCATGTCTGGGATATGATGGGAAGACGACTGCATCAAACAGGGAATGTTCATGACCTAGCCCGACAATTGGAGCAACTTTGGCAAGAAATAGTGCAGGAGACCGTCAGGGAGCTTTATCACTCTATGCCACGTCATGTGGCTGCTTTAATCCAAGCTAAAGGTGGGTCAACATCTTATTGAGCTCATTACCTCTTAACTATGCAACTCTGAAATAAATCATTTAATTTTTCTGAAATTTTAATCATTTTCTATTTTGTACATAATTTTCCTATGCGCCAATTTTTGTCTCCATCTGACAACTCCTCCTTGGTGCGTCGCTTTTTTTTTTATTATAGTGTGTGTATTCCTTTCAAAAGAAAGAATTAAATATTTCATATCATTAAAATGCGAACATCATCTCTCAGTTGCAACGCGCCCGATGTAGTGTTAAATCATTTTTATTTTTGTAATTTTTATAACTTGATAAAATTATATGAGACTGATGCTGTAAAACATTTTATTTTGATATCATACACATTTACAAATCATCCCCTTCACGCCCCTCCTCTATTTCTACGATGCTCCATGCGAATCTTCCATCGTTCGAAATAGTGCTGTCAGCTCCTTCAGGACGCATACCGCTTTCTCTTTCACAGCTTCAACAGACTCCCGCCTTGCTCCTTTTGATGCATATTTTACCTTAGGCAACAGAAAGAAGTCGCATGGCTCAAGATCCGTCGAATAAGGCGGATGGTCTAACACTGGGCTACTGTACTTGGTTAGAAACCTGACAGACGATGTGGAATGAACAGGCGCATTGGCTTGGCAGAGAAATTTGCCGTGCGGATCCTTTATCAAATCCTATAGTCTCAGAAGCCGTACGAATACTTAATCGACGGATAGATCGAACCACATTACCGATTTTTCTCGATATTGTCATTCGTTTTTGATGTAGAAGGGCGACTTTGGTGTGAATCATCTTCAACGTCGCCTCGACCATCTTGAAAACACTTAAACCACTCAAAAACACGTGAACGCGATAAACATTCATTGCCATACACTTCTTTAAATAAATTATAAATTTCAGTAGCTGTTTTCCTAAATTTCATATGAAATTTCACAATTCGTTGCTTACTTTTCAATTTTCCAGCAAAACAAAACAAAAAATAACTCTAATGTGAACTAAGGATAAGGGTATACGGATTTGTGTTTACAGAAACGAAAGGCACTGCATTTGAAAAATAAGGATTCACGTTAAACAGTTGTCCGTCGCTGGCGTTTGGTGCATGCGTATTTCTTCTGTAGCAGTGTCAGTCTCGTTGTTTAATAGCCACAACACGTAGAATTAAGTAACTCGCAGTGTGGAGAAGAGAGTTCAATCTACTGAGTTCTACAAAGACAGCATTTGAAAGATCAAGAAATATTGGGAGAAATGTATATTTGGGTAGTGACTATGTAGTTAAGTCTTAAGGCTCCCGTCGACACGCTACCACGAATTTCCCCACCTAATGTTAATCCTATGGAGTTATGTACTTAAAGTCTCACATCTAGAATATTTATTTTAACTGCATGGAATAAAGTGCATTTTAAAGAGCATTAAAAAATGAAGGCTTCAGTGGAGTTACTTTTTTTTTCTGATTTTTGCAAGTATTTTTAAATTTTTATTAAAGATCTGAAAACTTGCATCCGGCGCACTAAATTGATCATAAAAATACTTTGAATAAAAAAAAAAAAAAAAGTAATTCCATAGAAGCCTTAATTTTTTTATGCTCTTTCAAATGCATATATTTTTTTAAAAAATTTAATTTATTTCCCTGCTTGTAATTTGTTGAGTCAGCAAACTAAGCATGGAAAGAGGGGAAAGCAATATTAAAAGTCCCGCCTCAATGCGCCTCCACCCACATCTAGTAATTAAAATTCAATCTCCTCGGCCTCAAACTGGTTACCTGGAACGCCCTAGGGGTAAAGTCTCGTGATGTAGAATTACGACACTTTATTGATAAGCATTCCCCAGACTTAATTTTATTACAAGAGACACATCTAGGACCGGGGATAAAATTCTCTATGCCAAACTACACCACGCACAAAAACGACAGAATCAACTCGACTAACAGATATTCCGGCGGCACTGCAATATTAGTTAAAAAGCCTCTCCTACACTACCAAATTCCAACACCCACACTAGAAGGTGTAGAAGCAACAATTGTTGCACTCACCCCAGCAGATGGAAACCCCATATTTGTTACCTCAATGTACATCCCACCATCTGTTAAAACGTCACTTGTTCCAAAATATATACAAACTATCCAAAACCTAGGGTCATCCTCAATAATCTGCGGAGATCTAAATGCTAAGCACACCAGCTGGGGCTGCACATATAATTCATCTAGAGGTAACGCTTTAAGAAACTTTGCCGATCAAAACGGCTTAGAAATCTTAGCACCGCCCACACCAACACGCAACGGCTATAACTCCGCCTCCATCATAGGCATCGCAATAACGAAGAGCTTTGATTGGCCAGCTCAAATCCACTCGCTACTGGAGTTAAGTAGCGATCACAACCCAGTTCTTATCCACTTTGATACTCAGAACAAGTACGAACTGCCGGAACCTAAAGTTCGTACAAACTGGAAACTATTTAAAAGCACTCTACTTGCAAACACAATACAAACATTCACACTACCCAAAGCACAAACAGGCGAGGATATTGAAAATCAGGTCGCAGAACTCACACAAAACATTTTAAGTGCACATAAAATTGCCTCAAAACCCATAAAACACAACAAACAAACTTTTATCGGACAGGAATTACGGGATTTATTCAGAAAAAGAAATAAAGCCAGAAAAACCTGGCAATTTACCCGTTTTCCCGCTGATAAAGAAATTCTAAACAGACTTTAAAACGAAATTAGGCGAAAAATGCACTTACATAAAAACAAAGATTGGGAGGAAACACTTGAAAACCTGAATGCGGAAATCGGTACCCTTTGGGGTATGGCGAAAGTATTCAGGAGAAAACGAACTCCCATTTCAGCCCTTAAAGGCCCAGCTAATATCGCACTTAGTAACACTGAAAAATCTGAAATTTTGGCAGATTCACTTCAAGATCAATTCAAACTTAATGACATAAACACACCCACTCACGACGACAATGTAAAGGATGTCGTTCACAGTTACCTACAAAACGAAGAAAACTTCCAAGGCCAAGATTACTCTCCACCACTAGCATCTGAAATAGCAGAATACACCAAGAAAATAAAAATTAACAAAGCACCCGGAAAAGAAGGAATAACCAATAAAATGATTAAAAACCTTCCTCATCTATGCATATTCCAACTCCGAAATATTATTAATAACATGCTAGACCTAGGTTACTTCCCAGATTCCTGGAAAACCGCCGTAGTCATCCCGATACTGAAGCCGGGAAAAGACCCCACCCTACCCAGCAATTACAGACCAATTTCACTACTTCCAATCCTCAGCAAAATAGCCGAAAAAATTATTCACAATAGACTTTCCAACTTCCTCCAAGAAAATGACATAATAATTCATCAGCAACATGGATTTGTTCCAAAGCTATCTACCACCCACCAACTACTCAGAGTCCTTGAATACATCAAAACAGGATTTTACAAAGGCCAATACACAGGAGCGGTTTTCCTGGATATCCAGAAAGCCTTTGACCGAGTCTGGCATACAGGATTAATCTACAAAATGATGAACTACAACACCCCTCCATATCTTGTGAAAATTATCAATTCATATCTTCAAAATAGAAAATTTCAAGTTACAGTGAATGAAAACCTTTCAAAACCAAGAACAATAGAAGCAGGAGTCCCGCAAGGAGGAATCCTCTCAACAACTTTATTTAATTACTACGTGAATGACATCCCTACACACCCAAAAACAAAATTATGCATGTATGCAGATGACACTGCGATATTAGCACGACACTATTTTTCATCAAACATAGGCCAAGCACTAAACGAACACTTACAGAAACTAGAAGTATGGTACTCTACCTGGAAAATAGCCCTGAACGTTTCCAAAACAGAGGCCGTCTTCTTCTCACGAAACTACAGAAAATAGAACCAGACATCTTTCTGGAAAACAAAAATATACCCTGGTCTCTAGACACCAAATATCTTGGTGTAACGTTGGATAAAAAACTCACTTTTAAACAACATGTACTACGAATTAAAAAGCAGTATATATCTGCAGTAAATAATTTATTTCCCCTTATCGCGCGAAAATCTGCTTTAAGCAGACGTAACAAAATGCTTATCTACACCCTGATTTTAAGACCCATCCTGACCTATGCTAGCCCGGTCTGGTCACACTGTGCTAACACCACCTTTGACTTGCTAGAAAAATCCCAAAATTCCACCATTAGAACAATAGTAAATGCCCAATGATACATGAGAAACACTGATATCAGATTTTCAATTAAACTACCCACCCTAAAAAATTATCTGAAAACTTCTTCCAAAAAATCAATTCATCAAACAATAAAACCATTCAAGAAATAGAAAAATACACCCCACTCAGAAATAACCGACAACTACACATATCAAGAGAAATCCTAATATTGTAAATTTATAGTTCATTTTCCTAAATTACACTGATTAAACTCAAACACAGTCACCACTAGTCCCACCATACCAAGCATTCATCCCTAGTCACACCATACCAAGCTTTCACCCCTACCCACACACATATATATATACTAAATTAGCTCACCCCACCACCGACCACACAGAACGCGCTCTCAATACAGCCAGATCGAGCAAGCAAGCAGGAACTCAAAAGACTTCTGGTGCAATATTCTAAACCTACTCAAAGCAATCCATTCTAATTTTGATTATTTTAATTAGCGAATCTATAATAATTTTATTTAATCAACTATTAAATTTTAAAACTTTAAAGTATTTTATAAAAACTTTTAACTCTCAAAGCTATTGCAATGTAATTTATTTTAAAATATCAATAATAACTCATTAACTTCTGGGCAAGTGAAAAACCAAAGTTCAGTTCACCAATTAATTAATTAAATAGCCATTTCACAGGGGATAGAAGCCCGTGAGGGTTAAATTCCCCGTTATAATAGTTGTCGCTACCCTCAATGCGCAAGGATACATGGTAAAGACACGTTGACAAAAGGAGATTTACAACCCTTCGGAGGGAAGTCAGCGGATTTCTTGGAATTTGTAAGTGATCTTAGGAACCCCCCCCCTAGTTGCGTAATATCCGTTGAAAGTTTGTCTAGCTTGCTATACAGATATCTATGTGGTATTTCACAGTGTTTAAAAAGTAAGCTTCATTCACGATTTCTTAAAAATAGAAGTAATCCTTCGTTTTTTACGCTATTTTTACTGAGTATTTAAAAACACACACTATACAAATTACTTTATTAATTATTAAAATGAACAATAGATATTTTAGATACGCTATTTAGAGAGAGATAAAGAAGAAATTTGCTTTTTTTCTGTTACTTCCGTTCAGTTACGTATTATGGCTAAATTACTAACAACTAGCGAAACATTAAATTTTAAGTCGATCGGACCAGGAAAAAAGGTTTTTAGAGTGAGATTAGAAAAGGTTTTTCAAGTGGGTGCCGCGATTTCTTTCGATGGAACAAAGCAACAGATCGATGATTCAGAAGCTGTTTATCGCTATTCTCGCAACAAAAGATTTCTTGCGAAAAGAAAGGAATGGGAAAAAGCGTTGGAACAGTTAGTATCACCTAAAGGTGATTAACATTATGTTGATGAAAAAAAAAAATTGCAAAAAAATGTTGTTTTCAATGTTAGACTCGAGTTATTGATCGATGTGTTACTTGTTCTAACACAGTCTGAAATTAAGTTTGATTATTGAGGTTATAGAAGTCAGTTTCAAATATCCCTGAGAAATTAACATTTTTTTCAAGATTTTTTTTGTCCAGATCTATAGATCTTTTTTTGACCCGATTGTTTATTAAGTCTCGCTTAGAAGCGACACGATTTAATATACTGAAGGAATAGTTCTCAGCAGTATAACTAAAACGCAGGAGTCCACACATCTTGGCTTTTATACCTAATTTATCAAGTGCTGCAGGCGGTTTGAAGAAATGAGATTGATCGATAAAACAAATCATCAGTAGCAAAATTTCTGGTTTATCTAGAAATTCGGATTCTTTGATTCACTAATAGTTTTTTGTGCTGATGTCTTCAGATATTAATCCAAAACAGAATTTAGATGTCCCAGACTCAAAAACGACATTTCTTAAATGTTATAAGTGTTACTGATTCGTATGACTGGTTGGATATATGGGATATAGATGTAGGTCTATGCCATTTGTATCTTCTGTAATTGTGTGGTTAAATCTTCAGATTGATTGTGTAGTTGATTGATTTTTTATTAACATTGCACTCAAAAGCAACATGAAGGTTACCTATGGACCTCTTGATTATGAACCCCAATCTAGGACAAGGACGAACACCTTGAGTTGATACCTCCCCGTTCCAAACTATCATGACGCAAATTAACAGGATCGGAAACTCCCGTCAGCAGGAGGACTCGAGGACCTCGACCAGATTTAATAGCCATCGCGATACTCGGCTGCAGTACTCCCGGTTGTATAAGGGCGAATCTACGACTCGACGACAAGCGCTGCATTAACCACGAAGTCCATGTGGCACATATCTAACGAGGTCTTCAACATAGTTCACTGTGCTTAATTTTTATTTTTTTAAAAGGAATTGCATGTTAGGCAAAAGAACGGTTCCCAAAATTTCAGAGCTCTAGCTTGATTGGTTAAGGTAAGAATACGAAATTTGATGCACACTGATACACACTACATGACACACACAAAGTGAAATACATAACCACTTAAAACTAACTAAAATTAATTAATCCGAGTAAATTAAATGGTTGGAATACAGTTTAGTCAAACCACTCTTGGAACCAGAATATATTTGGCAGGTATTTGTACGTTAAAGTTGCTAAATTGGTTCAAGAACGGAGCTTAAACATTCACAAAAAAAAAACCCGCCAAGTTTGGCAAATATTCAAATAGGGCAAGTGATTGGGCTAAACTGCATTATTTAAAAAAATATGGTTAAAAGTTTCACCAAATGCTCATAAATGCATTGTTAGGGAATACAAGAACGATTCCCAAAATTTCAAAGCTCAGCTTATGGGTTGAGTTAAATTAACGATCGAAAATTTGAAGACACACACACAACTAGGAAATTCAGAAAACGTTGTAATTATTAAATGATATTATATGAGATGAAGCCTGCCAAACAATGTGTTACCCAAGAGGCTATGTTTTCTATACCCTGAATCATGCCATTACTAATTTCAAAAATTAACTTGTTTTTTCTTTTTTATGTCTACTATAATAACAGACTTAAGTTTCAAACATACCGTCGAACAATTTCGTATTTTATTGGATTGAAATAAAATATATGAACTAAAATATACCCTCTTTCACCACTAATGAACTCATTTCCAAAAATATATCGTCATCAAATTTCCTCCAATTTTTTTTTCTTGGATTGAGTGAAACAAATATAAAAATTAAAGTATATTTATATACTTATCTATTTATGGTAAGAGCAAGCGGCGATCAGGCACAAAATTTTGCTCTACAAGTCGATCTTAAGACCGATCATGTTGTATGAGTCGCGCTATTTGGCGTCTGCGAACCACCCATCTGAAACGACTGCACGTCTTCAAAATATCCACCTTAGGAAAATGATTAATGCTCTGGTTTGTCCTGGAACGAAGTCCTGCATAAAAGATCTAAATATCATTAAAAACAATCATTTAATTTCTTTAATAGGATCCCTCAAATACCTAATGCACTCCTTCAACAACTCCCCGCGTATGATGCGTCAATCGCATCATCGCAAAAAAGACCAAGAGCCGCTCTTGGACACTCTTATAAACTATACAATACAATTGACATTAATGCTGAGTAAGTGCTTTTGATTTAATTTTTATTTATTGTTTCTATAATTTATTTGTTTTGTTTTTATATAGATCATTTTGTTTGTTTGTGACCATACTTGACTTTCATTACATTGCAAATTAAGTACTTTAAAATGTATTTATTTCGCTTTATGGATCAATAAAGTTGATGCCATATTTTATGATTTTTCAATTCTATTGAAATACTTTAAGAAATATTTTATTTTACATTTTGGATCAATACAGTAGGTGTCATACTTTATGATTGCTTCTATAATTTGTCCCAAGTTTATCACTAAAACCAAAACACATTTTTATATAAAACTGAATATGAGATTCATTTTGATGAATAGAACCATACTGCTAATAATTGTACAGTGATTCAGAGTACTAACGCTGATAGCCTTATAGGTATTTGTCTGTTATAGTGGCGCCCAATGATGTATCACAAAGCGACAAAGAAATATTGCCAAGTAGGTTGTATCAAAAGATAGGCTTCACGGGTTTGGCAACAACTTGACGTAATCGTAATTTGACGAGTGCTGCTATAACAGACAAGTACCGCTTTACATCTGTTAACAGTTAGATAAATTTTGTGATTTATGTTTAAATTATTTAACAATTAAAATGAAGGTACTTTTCTATTTCGCCGGTGCCAGCAAAAAAGTCGCCAAAAAATGATACAAATGACGCCAAACGGAATATGTGTATACTGTGTGTTTTTGCCAATAAAGCCTGCTTGGGGAGATTTGCATCGGCGAAATGGAAAAGTACCAAAATGAAAATACATATCAATATATTCTACATAATTCGAGATAAAAATCAACATTTTTAAAAACAACGTTTTTATATGGTGGCAAAGTTTATTAAAAAGAATTATTGAAATATTAGTTAAAACTGGTCGCAAATATCTAAATATTGCATTGTTAGGCAAGTAAGAACGGTTCCCAAAATTTCAGAGCTCTAACTTGATGGGAAGTTGGTTAAATTAATGATAGAAAATTTGATGACACACTGATACGCACACAGACACACACACGCCAAGTGAAATACATAAAAACGTAAAAACTAACTAAAATTAATTAATTCATCCGGTAAATTAATGGTTGGAATGCAGTTTAACCCAACCACCCTTGGCGACAAGAATTATTTGACAGTATTTTGCCAAATGTGGCTTCCCTGTTCCGTTTCACGGATTTAACGCTCAGCCAAAAAAAAAAAAAAAAA